>QRFJ01001741.1:177049-227471 GCA_006176705.1 Cocos nucifera
CACCTCAGGATTTCGAATGTAGGAGATCGAGTTTGTGCAGTCAAACTATAACCACCTCAAGGTAAACTAACGATGACCTCGAAAAGGTTAACAGAATGACACAATTTGCAGTTCGAGCCAGGTCATTCGACGAGAAGGTAGACTTCTCATGACTGCTCGAGGTGGTCCATGTCAGTGCTCCCTCTTCTCTAAAAAGTTATGCTTACTTCGCTCTCATGTCTCTACACCATAGACTCAAGACTCATTCTATCCTAAAAAGTGATCGTAACACCATACCTTCGGATCAATCACATTCCTATGATGAATCCTACGGTCAGGAGCATTTTATAGATGCTTCTAGAAATTATTTATTTTTCTCTAACCAATTCTTTTGATCTATATTTGTAAAGTCTGATAGAGCAAAGCCTCTTGCATTGATGACCAAATTTCATGATTGATGAATGTCACTATTGTTTAGATATGTGTGCCCTAGAAGCCAGAATTGGCTGACACTTGTAATACACTTCTAGGGGCAAAATTATAATTTTGACTATAAATAATAAAATAGGTTATTTTCTATCATAAATGTGTATTTAGTGTCTGTGATACATCCCTTGAGTTAATGATAATGATAATTCATTATTTTCAAGAGTTGAAAATTTAAGACATGAATTTTCATTATTAACTCATAAAATGCTCCTGACCATAGGATCATCATGAGGATGGTGATTGATCCGGAAGGTTAGTGTACAATCACTTCTTTTTATAGTAGATGAGTCTTGAAGTCTACGGTGTAGAGACACCAGAGCGAGAGTACAGATACTCGTTTAGAGAACGAGGGCACTGAGCGTGACCACCTCGAGTAGTCATAAGGAAGTCTACCTTCTCGTCGATGACTGACTCGAAGCTGTAGTGGTGTGTCTGGTTCTTTGACCTGAGGTGCATCGATAGTTCACCTTGAGGGTGTTATAGTTTGACTACACCATGACTCGATCTCCTAGCCATTCGGAAATCCTGAGGTGTATGTTGGCTATAGCATGTTCATTGTAGGAATTGGATTGCACCAAGATGGAATCTATCTACCTCGGTGGATGAGGAGCAGCCCTATGATGATCATGAGAATCAAGTCCATAAGCCCATGGCCATGGCAGAGAGTGAAATAATAGAAAGAGTTTCTATTAAGATTTTCACATCGGACTTGAATCGAATGATTAAATCATATGATAGAAATTAGGGTTTGACGAGTTCACCTTAACCCTAATCTGATCGGGGCTCAAGATAGAAGAACTTAATCACACAAGTAGCTGCACCGAGAGGTTCATTTTCAATTTTGATGGGTTGCCACCATATACTGCTAGGTGTCACTGATGGATTTTGGAAATAATTAGAATGATGTTAGATGATCGATCATTCTAATTGTCTGAATCAGAAGAGTTCTGATCCATCGAAAGGAGTTTCGATGATGATGATGATAGAGATCATGATATATTCCATTACTATACAGAACTAAACCTAACTTGGTCACACAAACATGGGTTTGGATCTGGATATCATCAATTGGACTAACCCAGCTCAATTGATTTGAATAAGATTTAATTAGGTTCAAGAAAATCGTGCTAGCACATGATTGAACCTAATGTTTTTCTTTTATTATCATTAAAAGTTGTCTTGACTGAGCCAAATGAGTTTGTGCTCACTCAGGTACCTTTACTTGGTTTGACTGAAGCTTGTTCAGATCAGAAAAGGATTGTCTTAATTTATGAGATAAATTTAAGACAACACCTATCATTTTTCGTCACCTGCTAATTCTTGTCCTTTGACTTTGGTCAAACATTGACCTTTGATCCTTGGACATCTGCCCATATGTCATACACCTATTGGAGAGCAGATAGGGGCTTGTCCCCTCACTGGAAATTGGAAAGAAGGGGGTGCACACCTAGGGAGGCATGCACCCATGGATAGGGACGACTGGAGTCCCATACGGATGGGACTCTAGGTTGCTTCTTGGATTCAACTTAGGTGACCCCTAGCTATAGACTTTGACCAATCTTAGGCACCATCTAAGGAGAAATTAGAGGGGCTCTTATCTGATTGGATCAGGTGATGTCATCCTACCAATCAGATTTAGATCTAATTGTATGAAGCAATGTGATTGGCCGGGATGATGTGGCACTGCATGGCACAGTAGGGTCTATATATAAACCCTGTCTGCACCACACTTTTATAGAGTACCCTCTTAGCCATGCCCCAAGGCTGCCCCTCTCCCTCCTCCATACCATCTTTTGATCCTCTCTCTCCTCGCCACGCCCAAAGAAAGTTGGGCTCCAGTTTGGTGCGATCCAAGCAAGAAAAGGCTAACGAGAAAGGAAGAAGGCAACACTGCTGTAGAGACGACTACTGATCTTCAAAAGGAGTTTTGAAGATCCTCCAAATCAGATCCAAATCTAATTTTTGGAGAGGTGATAAAAAAGAAGAAGATCTCTAGATCCAGCCCGAGTGGATATAAGTACAGGCCAGGCACTTGCACGGCTAGATCCAAAACATCATGTAATCAGCAGGATCATCAAAGGATAGATTACCCAACATCAAGGTATAAATTAAATTAGATTTAATTTATTTTATTTATTAGATCTAAAAAATTAGATTTAAAATATCTCAGATCTAATCTAGATATATGAGAAAAATTTTTAAAATATCTCTCTTGATCTGATCAGATCTGAACGAATCTGATCCGACAAATCAGGATTTTTCCTTCAACTAGTATCAGAGCCAGGTTCAATAAATTCTTTAGATCTGATTTTTATTTATTTTTGATCTAAAATTAGGTGATTTCAAATATCACATGAGATGTGATTAGATCTGAAATCAAAAAAAATAAATTTAAATAATATAGGTCTAAGTTCTACAATATGCATGACTAATTATAAAATAGAATAGTTCTATACATAGTCTTGCATGATCATGATTTATTTTGATTAAATTATAATTTTAGATCTATTTATTTTTTATTTTTTGATAATTATAAATATTATAATAAAATTTAAAAAATAAAATTATTTAATTTTTAGATCATATGAGATATGATGAATATATATTTAGACTAGTTGTAGAATAGTTCTATATAATTATCTAGATTAGAATTTATTTTGATGTGATCAATTTAAATTTGATTTTTAGACTTGTTGTAGAATAATTCTACATAATTATCTAGATTAGAATTTATTTTGATGTGATCAATTTAAATTTAATTTTTTATATAATTATGAGATAATTTAGGTCTGAAAAACATGCATGATATGATACATGAGATGTATGCAAAACATGTATAAAGTTAGATCAATTTTTATATATGAGATATATGATGTAGATCTAACTAGTTTTGTAGATTTATATTTCTGATTAAGGCGTCCCCCTTGGCCGTCCAGTCATAAGAACAAAGTAGGATTTAAATGCCCTCTTCTTCCAATTGATGGGGTGTTCTTATGATGTGTAGGGATGCTACGCGTTCGTCCTTAATCAGAAATCAAAAACTTACTTTCTGCAAAATCTTAGATCCTGAAATTCTAGAATTTTATTTATACATTTTGTTTGTGAACCCTTAATTTAATTAAGAATTAAGATTATAAAATATTAATTAGATTTAAAATTGAGAATTTTAGATCTAAGATATATTCATAAAATTAGGTTCGAGCTTGGGTAGCTCAATTAGGTCTAAGCGGTTGATCAAACCGAATCAAGAGTTGGTTAGATGGGATCAACAGTGCTTAAATTGACCAGCCTAATAGGATTAAGTCTGGGTCAAGATCGAGTCACATGAGTGATCGATCAAGCTAAGACCTAATTAGGCTCAGTGGTTAGAGTCTGGATTGTAGGCTAACCCGATTGGTTCTAGCTCAATAATTTGGTGTCTAAGGTAAGTTTGGCAGATATGACCGACTGATTTTTAATTGGGAGCTACTCGACTCGAATGCATTCTTATCGAGTTAATGGCATATCCCTTCCATCCGGTCTCACTTACCTGGCCATGTTTGTTGACTCAGTTCTGATCTGAGGTGGTCAATAATCCGAGCTAACCCATGCCACTAGGTTAGTCATAATGGTTATGACTATGTCAAGTCTAGTTTAATGAGACCTAAATCAAATCTCCCTAAGAAAAGATTAAGTCTAAGGTCTTCCACCATTGTAGATGTGCGGGCCCTTTTTGAGGTTGATTATTCTCGATTGGTTACAGTGATTCAGTTGCATCGGAAAGACACAATCATATCTATTAGGCATTGGATGCTACGGGCTAGAGGATGAATTGGGCTCAGTATTTCAGATATGTTGAGAGACTCAATTAGAAATTCAATCTGTGCAAATGGTAGGTCTGACTTAACTAAGAAGTGGATCAATATTCCAAACATGATGAGATTCATGAATTAGAGATCAAGTTTGGGTGTATCATGATTAGAGAATCATTGAACAAAAGTTGTTCACTCATTGGCTAACCCGTCATCAATAACTGTTAGGTGAGGTGATAAATCAGTTGGTGGGACCGCACCACCCCCTAGAAATTATTAATCATGGAGATTTTTGCATCTCTATAGAGAGAGTGTAGGGATCTGAGAAAATAGTGAGAGCTAATTTATTTAAAAATAAAATCTCTAAATAAATTAGTTAAGTTTTAATTATAATATCTAACTAGAAACTTTGACTCTCTATAGAAAAATGTCTGCATCCAACCCACTAGCACGAATTTTAGACATCCATAAACTGACCGAACCAAATTACAAGGATTGGCTCTGAAACTTCAAAATTATTTTGGGTTCCGAAAAGTTAACTCATGTATTGGACCAGGATCCTCCCACCTTACCAACTCGTCCATCCATTGAACAGAGAGCATCTCTGGATAAGTGGACGGATGAAGATAATAAGGTCAAATATTACATATTGGGCTCAATGTCTGATGAACTTTAGCACCAACATGAAGATATCAAAACTGCTCGCCAATTATTGGCTCATCTACAAGAGATGTTTAGTGAACAGAGTCGCACAGCCAAGTATTAAGTCACTAAACGACTATTCAAGGCAAAGATGCGTGATGGACAATCAGTCCAAGATCATTGTCTAATGATGATCAAGAATTTGAAAGAGCTTAAGAAGCTAGGAGTGAAGTTAGACTTGGATCTGTAGAATGACCTAATTCTATAATTTTTGATAGATGCGTATCGACAGTTCATCATGAACTACCATATGCATAAACTTCAAAATTTTTTGGCCGAACTTATGAACATGCTGGTTACCGCTAAGCTTTTTATGAAAGGTTCTAAAGGCTCAGTGCTTGCTATGGAATGAACTTCTTCCAAGAGAAAGTTTTTTGAAAAGAAGAAAAAGTCTGTGAAAAAGCAGAAGGTGAAGAAGGAAAGAAGAAAAAGACAGAGCTGAAAAAGAAGACCGCTGATAAAGAAAAGTATTTTCGTTACAACAATGATGGCCACTGAAAGCAGAACTGTCCTACATACTTGGCCACCCTGAAGAATAAGAAGGAGGTAGGTCCATCTAGAGGTATGCTTATTATTGAGTCTAACCTTACAGTTTCTTCTGCATCTAGTTGGATGCTTAACTTTGGTTCTAGTGCTCATTTGTGCACTTCCATGCAGGATCTTGAGAATAGCAGGAGGCTGAGGGATGGTGAGATAATCCTACACGTCAAAAATGGAACAAGAGTTGCTACCATGGTGGTGAAAACATATCTTCTTTGACTACCATCTGATTTAGACTTAGTGTTAAAAGACTGTTATTATGTGCCTATAGTAAGTAGAAATTTGATTTCTATTTCTTGTCTTACATTAGAAGTCTATGTAATTAGTTTTCTTAAGGACCATTGTAATATTCTTTTTGAAAGAAATAAAATTACAAGTATCAACGATCTTTATTAGTTACATATTGATGTATCTATTTTTAACATCGAGCACAATGTGAATACCATGAAACGACCTAGGGATAGTCCAAACAATAGGTATCTATGGCATCTAAGACTAGATCATATAGCAGAAGATAGGATTAACAAATTGGAGAAAACTGGGCTATTGAGTCCATTGACTTTCGAATCATATCCAATTTATGAATCTTATCTTCATGGCAAAATGACTAAGCTCCCTTTTATAGGACATGGGAAAAGGACCACGGATCTTCTTGCTCTAGTATATACTGATGTGTGCAGCCCATTTGATGTGCCAGCTAGAGACAACTTTGTCTACTTCATCACCTTTATCGATGATTTATCTAAGTATGGATATGTGTATCTTATGAGACATAAGTCTGAAGCCTTTGAAAAGTTTAAGAAATTCAGACATGAAGTAGAAAAGTAAACAGAAAAACCCATTAAGGTTCTTCGATCAGATCGAGGAGGTGAATACCTTAGTCGAGAATTTCTGGACTATCTCAAGGAAAATGAAATAGTCTCTCAATGGACTCCACCTGGAATACCTCAACTCAATGGAGTTTTAGAATGGAGGAATCAGACTCTATTGGATATGGTCTGATCCATAATGAGCTTCACAGACCTCCCTGATTTTTTTTGGAGCTACTGTTTGTTAACTGCAATATACTTACTAAATAGGATTCCTTCTAAAATCATTCCTACCATACCGTATGAGATATGACATGATAAAAAATCAAGTCTGAGTCATCTCAGAATTTGGGGTTGTCCGACTCATGTCAAAAGACAACAAGTGGACAAGTTAGACTTTAGATCCTTCAGAGCTCAATTTATAAGATATCCTAAAGAGTCATTAGAAAATTATTTCTACATTCCAGAAGATCACAATGTGATTGTGAGTCGACATGCCATCTTTCTTGAAAAATAGTTTATTCAAGATAGCGGCATTGAAAAGTAGATCAAGCTCGAGGAGAAAGTCTCACAAGAGCAATAAGCTAAGGACCAAATGGAACCAAATCAGGTTGAGCCAATCCAATCACTACCTCCTCCATCTCGTAGATCAAAAAGAGTTTTCCATCCTCCTGAGAGGTACTCAGGTACTGTTTCAAAGAAATTAAAGGAAATATTCCTCGTAGGTAATAGGATTCATGGTAATGATCCCAAAATCTATAAAGAGGCGATATCGGATATCGACTCCGAGAAATGGTTAGAGGCAATGAAGTCAGAAATTGACTCAATGCACTCCAACCAAATCTGGACCTTGGTAGATCCACCAGAAGGTATAGTACCTATTGGGTGTAAATGGATCTACAAGAGAAAGATTGGTGCAGATGGAAATATGGAGACATTCAAAGCTAGATTAGTGGCAAAAGATTATAGTCAATGCGAAGGCATTGACTATCAGGATACTTTTTCGCCAGTAGCTATGCTAAAATTCATTCATACATTACTTGCTGTTGCAACTTATTTCGAATATGAAATATGGCAAATGAATGTAAAAATGGCATTCTTAAATGGATATCTTGAGAAAGATATCTACATGAAACAACCACTAAGTTTCACATCCAGTGATGATGATTACAAGGTATGCAAGCTACAAAGGTCCATATATAGACTTAAGCAAGCATCTTAAAGTTGAAATTCTCGTTTTAATGATGTAATCAAATTATTTGGTTTCATCAAAAATGAAAAGCCATGTATCTTTAAAAAGGTCAGTGGAAGCGCTATTGTCTTTCTCGTATTGTACGTGGATGACATCCTTCTTATTGAAAATGATATTTCCATATTGACTATAGTTAAAATATGGTTATCTAAAGAATTTTTCATGAAAGATCTAGGAGAAGCATCCTTTATTCTAGGAATTAAGGTCTATAGAGATAGACCGAATAGGATGCTAGGACTATCACAGAAGATGTATATAGAGGAAGTGCTAAAGAGGTTTAGCATGGAAAACTCTAAGAGGGGTTTGATATCCTTCAAACATGGCATTCATCTTTTCAAAAAGATGTGCCCTAGCACATCTGAGGAAATAGAGCACATGAGCAGGATCTCTTATGCTTCAGCAATAGGGAGTCTCATGTATGCCATGTTATGTACACGATCTGATATAGCCTATGCTGTGGGTATCACAAGTAGATATCAGTCAAATCCAGATGAAGAACACTGGAGTTCTATGAAATATATCCTTAAGTACTTGAGAAGAACTAAGGATATGTTCTTGATCTTTGGTAATGGCGAACTTCAAGTCCAGGGGTATACAGACTTGAATTTTATGTCCGATGTAGATGATCGAAAGTCGACATCTAAAAGTCTATTTGTGTACAATGGCGGAGCTATCAGTTGGAAAAGTTTCAAGCAGACAGTGATAGCAGATTCCACCATGAAAGCAGAATACATCACTATGTCAGAAGCGACAAAGGAGGCATTCTGGTATAAGAAGTTTACCGCAGAGATTAGAGTGATGCCATCAGATGACATTCCTCTGTACTGTGACAACAATGGTGTCATAGCCCTTGCTAAGGAGCTGAGGTCTCATCAAAAATTCAAGCACATCGAGCGGCGATACCACCTCATCCGCGATTACCTCGAGATGGGTTACGTTGAGATCAAGAGAGTCAACTCCGCAGACAATGCGGCGGACTTGCTTATAAAATTATTGGGCCAGCAGAAGATTAAACCCACCTTGAGAAGATGGGACATAGATTTGTAGCCAATTGGCTTTAGGTCAAGTGAAAGTTTGTTAGATATGTGTGCTCTAGAAGTCAGAATTGGCTGACACTTGTAATACACTTTCAGGAGCAAAATTATAATTTTGACTATAAATAATAAAATGAGTTTTATTCTATCACAAATATGTATTTAGTGTCTGTGATACATCCCTTGAGTTAATGATAATGATAATTCTTATTTTCAAGAATTAAAAATTTAAGACAAGAATTTTCATTATTAACTCATAAAATGCTCCTCACCGTAGGATCATCATGAGGATGATGATTGATCCAGAAGATTAGTATACAATTGCTTATTTATAGTAGATGAGTCTTGAGTCTATGGTGTAAGACATCAGAGCGAGAGTACAAGTACTCGTTAGAGAAAGAGGGCATTGAGTGTGACCACCTCGAACAGTCATAAGGAAGTCTACCTTCTCGTTGATGACTGACTCGAAGCTACAGTGGTGTGTCTGATTCTTTGACCTGAGGTGCATCGACAGTTCACCTTGAGGATGTTATAGTTTGACTACACCATGACTCGATCTCCTAGCCATTCGAAATTCTGAGGTGTATATTGGCTATAGCATATTCATCGTAGGAATTGGATTGCATTAAGAGAGAATCTATCTACCTCGATGGATGAGGAGTAGTCCTATGATGATCATGAGAATCAAGCCCATAAGCCCATGGCCATGGTAGAGTGAAATAATAGAAAGAGTTTCTATTAAGGTTTTCACATCAAACTTGAATCGAATGATTAAATCATACAATAGAAATTAGGGTTTGACGGGTTCACCTTAACCCTAATCTGATCGGGGCTCAAGATAGAAGAACTTAATCATACAAGTAGCTGCACCAAGAGGTTCATTTTTAGTTTTGATGGGTTGCCACCATTTACCGCTAGGTGTCACTAGTGGATTTTGAGAGCAATTAGAATGATTTAGATGATCGATCATTCTAGTTGTCTAAATTAAAAGAGTTCTGATCCATCGAAAGGAGTTTCGATGATGACAATGATAGAGATCATGACATATCCCATTATCATACAGAACTGAACCTAACTGGATCACATAAATAAGGGTTTGGATTTGGATATCATCAATTAGACTAACCCAGTTTAATTGATTTGAATAAGATTCAATTAGATTCAAGAAAATCATGCTAGCACACGATTGAACCTAACGTTCTCCTTTTATTATCATTAAAAGTTATCTTGACTGAGCCAAATAAGTTTGTGCTCACTCAGGTACCTTTACTTGATCTGGCTGGAGTTTGTCCAGATCAGAAAAGGGTTATCTTAATTTATGAAATAAATTTGAGACAACACCTGCCATTTTCCATCACCTGCTAATTCTTGTCCTTTGACTTTGGTCAAATATTGACCTTTAATCCTTGGATATTTGCCCTTGTCCATGCACCTATTGGAGAGCAGATAGGGGCTTGTCCCTTTACTGAAAATTAGAAAGAAGGGTGCGCATGCCTAGGGAGGCGTGAGCCCATGGATAGGGACGACTGGAGTCCCATATGGATGGGACTCCAGGTTGCTTCTTGGATTCAACTTAGGTGACCCCTAGCCATAGACTTTGACTAGTCTTAAATGCCATCTAAGTATGAATTAGAGGGGCACTCATCTGATTGGATCAGGTGATGTCATGCCACCAATCAGATTTAGATTTGATTGCATGAAGCATAATGATTGGTCGGGATGATGTGGCACTACATGGCGCAGCAGGATCTATATATAAACCCGATCTGCGCCACACTTTTATAGAGTTTCCTCTTAGCCACGCCCCAAGACTGCCCCTCTCCCTTCTCCATGCCATCTTCTGATCCTCTTTCTCCTCTCCACGCCTAAAGGAAGTTGGGCTCCAGTTTGGTGCGATCCAGGTAAGAAAAGGCTGACGAGAAAGAAAGAAGGTAGCACTGCTACAGAGACGACTGCTGATCTTCAGAAGAAGTTTTGAAGATCCTCCAAATCAGATCCAGATCTAATTTTTGAAGGTAATAAAGAAGGAAAAGATCTCCAAATCTAGTCCGAGTGGATACTGGTAGAGGCCAGGTGCTTGCATGGCTAGATCCAAAACCTCAGGCAATCAGCAGGATCATCAAAGGATAATCAGATTACCCAATATCAAGGTATAAATTAAATTAGATTTAATTTATTTTATTTATTAGATCTATAAAATCAGATCTGAAACATCTCAGATCTGATCTGGATACATGAGAGAAATTTTTGAAATATCTCTCTTGATCCAATCAGATCTGAATGAATCTAATCTGAGAAATCAGGATTTCTCCTTCATCTAGGCTAAGTTATGATAGAGTTTGATTTGGATCAAACTCTTGAGGGAAGAGTCCTAGGTGCAGTGGACTCTTCTTTATCTATTCATGCTGATACCTTTTTGAATCAATTTTGGCAAAAAAATAGATGAGATTTGATGGTTTTTCATGGAAAATAAGTCATAGAGTTTTAATGATAAAATAAATGAGTTATTTTGGTCAAAAGAAACTCTAAGTAAGCATTAGACATAAAAGCCTTTCTCACGTCAAAGTGCATTCAATGCAAGAAATAATTTTCCACACCCAAAGTCTGTCATGCCTGATATCCGACGCCCCCTCTATCCTCTCTCTTCTTCTCTTCTACATGCCTAAAAAGTTAGGCACAAATCTGAGAAGAAGGTCCAAGAATTTTGGCACAATATTCAGGATCTATGCAATGGTGTTTGTGTGATGGACGGGCTGCCTTCACAAATAGTTTTTAAGGTTCTTCAAATCAAATCCAGATTTGATTTTTGGAGAAAAGATTCATAAGAAGAAGATATTCAGATCCTGTCCGAGTGGATAATGGTAGAGGTTAGGCACATGCGTGGCTCCTTTCAGAACCTCAAAAATCAATAGGATCGTTGCATGATAATTAGATTACCCAATCAGGTACTTTAAATTAAATCTGATTTAATTTTAATTTTTAATATCAGATTACTATTATTATATTTGAGAACTCTTAGATCTGATCGCATTATTTAGAAATTTTTAGAAAAATCTTCTTCAGATCTGCACAATCCTGCGGCAAAAAATAGTATTTTTTTCTTCATCCGCAACCCGCGGGTACCTCCAAAATCTCCAGGAGCTCATCCAACTCCTCTAACCCAGTGACTAAATCTTAAGAAATTCTATCCTGGCACTTCTCCTCTTGTGCCCCTATACCAACCATCGCTTTAGTTGTGCCCAGAGAAACTATAGCTCAAATCCCATCTTGGGCTCAGACCCACCTATCTCATCCCGAGGCTCTTGAGACTCCCTAGCTCTCCTTAAGACCTGCTCTCGATTTTCCTAAGATGTCGTCTGACACTCTTTACGGAGGTACCTCCCTCAACTGTTGCACCATCGAGCCTCTCTCAGCCCCATGTCTCTGAGAATGTACTATTGCAGCACTCCAGTGCTCCCTAACTCATCTCGACACTACCTTCTCATAGGTTTCTGGGTCCTCTCTTACTGTACACAAATCATCCTCCATTGAACCATGACTTTTTCTAGTGCTCCTATAGAAAAAACCTAATCTAGGACACTCCTAGCTGCTGGATGCCCCTGACTCTCCTTGAAATCTGCTGGCTCTTCCTGAGACCTGCTTCCGATCTCCTTGAGAAGCCCTTGACATGCTAAGATATCCTAGATATTCTCTTCGATTGCTGCACCGTTGAGCCTCTCTCATCTCCTATGCTTCTAGGTAGCATTACGCAGCACTCCAGCGCTTCTTACTTGGTCTCTGCGTCGCTCTATAGCCGTCCAGCTCTAACATACTCTTCATCATCCTCAAAGCTCTAACTAATCACACCGCTGAATACACCCAACTATTTTTCATAGCCTTCCATCAAATTGAATAGTTGACTCCACCTCAATTTCGAGCTCTTGAGTACCTCTCTTCTAATATGTCAAATAAATCATCGCCGAGCTTTTATGTATTTTTATTTTTAACACAATAAGAAGCTGCATTAAGAAGAACAATGGGCCAGCATGAGGAAAAAAAAAGCTCCAAACCTTCTCTCTCTACATTCTAAAGTCCTTCGACTCCTTCCTCCTTCCCATCTAAAACCAGAGCACGACCACCGGCCGCCAGTCTCCATGGACGCCAGCCGACCAACCTCCGACCGACCACACCCCGGCGCCGCCACCGTCGGACCACCGCTGCGACTCCTTCGATCTTCGTCCCATCCAAAATCGAACCGGATGCCGACTGATGCCCACGCAACCGCTGGATCTGGGCGCACCACCACTGGATCTAGGCATGCCATCGCCGCCGGATCTAGGCCCGTGCATCGGGAGGAAGAACGGAGGCCCTGCGCCACCTCGCCGGCGCCGCTCCACATGCCACCTTGTCGGATCTGGGCACGGCCACCGTCGGATCGGCGCTCCATCGCCGGATCCATGCTCCCCAGGCCAGCTCTCCACTGCACGCGTCTCACCACTGCCGGATCGGACCTCTGCCTGCATACCCATAGCCATCGGACCCCGTCGCTGCTCCACTTCACCGGATCTAGGCCATAGCATTGGAGACAGAGCCCCTGCACGATCGCCGCATCCCGATCGGCGGCATCGACGCCGGCATCGCTTGGAATGGGGGAGATCTGACCCGATCTCCCCTGCTCCTTCATCTCTCCAGCCGGTTCCCGCTGCACGCGCGCCTGCTAGCCGCACTCCACCAGCTGCCACCATGTGTCACTTTCCCACCGGAGAAGAAGACAGGGACCGGATCTGCCATCTTCTCTCTGGATCTTGGCCATCCTGCACGCGCGCGCCACCGCCGACCGCCTGCGGACCTCCGCACGCTGCGCTTGGCCACTAGATCGTCGGAAACCGCCTCCACGTGCCGGTTCGCGGCCGCTAAGCTCGGGATCGGCGGCCGATCACCGGCCACCGTCGGATCTAGGAGGAAGAAAAGGGGCCTGCCGGGCCCCAAAATATTTTTTTTTTTTTTTTTTTTTGTGTTCTTCCATGAAATCTAAACCATACGAACACTGTATCTTGATCTTCATGCCTCCTATCGCCATCTTGACATGTTAAGAAATCAGAAAGAGGAAGAGATATGGAAGAAAATAGCTCTATTGATTTTTTTCTTCTCTACTAAAGTTTATAATATATATATATATATATATATATATATATATATATAGATCGAAATTCTAATCCATAAAAAATTTTTTAGGCTAATCTAGTTCGAATGCATTCATTCAAACCCATGATCTGATCATACACTCAATCTTATGGATCCAAATCTGGTTCAAACTTTGAGTAGCGCTCATAAGATTCAAATCAGGGTCTCATCGTGGAGGGTCGAACCTCTATCTTAGAATCAAACTGATCCTAGCACTAGGACCACACCTATCTTAGTCTACTGAAGCCAATACTGTGACTCCTCTAGTGGCCTTTCAAAGCTTGGGAGCACTACTAATCCTAACACCAGTCGCCCAAAGAGCTCCCTCCAATCAAATTTCATTCAATCGCCCAAAGGGCTCCCTCCAATTAAACTCCATCTAATCGCCAAGCAGGCTCCTTTCTACCGAATTTTTTACTGTCGTCCAGAAGGATCTCGTCATTTACATAGATTCAGCTCCTAGCTCAACACAAATCAATCAACGTATAGATAACCTAAGAGAAGTTTGAACTTTTCTAGAACTATTATGATGTGAAGCTCTTCATCGTCAATAGCTGCTCCATCCAAATTTCAACTATTAAGTTCCAACGGACTGGCATGTCGCGATAACAGACACTACCCTTCGTAAGAAACTCTATGTGACCTCGAACGGCCCACTATCAGGTAGTTATGGCTATCACCATCAGTTTGTTATGAGCTCCATCTATATAAGGGATCCTTCAGATGCGTTTTCTTTTAAAGCTCAAAATTTTGGTCTAATTCTCTGAGTGCTCCGTTTCTATTGGCCAGAAGAGCTGACTTGATCATTGAAAGATCCTATCGGAGCTATCCTACAACTCCGATCAGGACTTGTCTTGTAGGTCATCGATGATGACCTCATCTTCTTCAACTCCAGTCCATTTTCGCATCAACCAGATTCTGCATCAATAGGATTAGCGCTAGAGGAAGGGCTTTGATCCCTTGTTGTTAAAGGAGTGCTCGATGGAATTTCCTCTCTGCCTCTACTTCTTATTCTCCGATCAGTTCTGCAAAGATGCCACCCAGGAAAGCATCAACGAGGTGATCTACTACCTCTACGGCTAGATCTCATCCAAATCTGCCCGCTCTGACTTCATCTCTGGTACCCCAGGCTCCTCCACCGATGGTGGTGGTGGTTGTGGAACAGTTCAACCTGTTGATCCAGTAGGTTAAGGACCTCACAAAAGTAGTGTAGGCTATGCAGCATTTTCAGACATCAGTTCAGTCAAGGAGAACCTCGCCAGAGTACCAGGATCTGGTGCTCGGACGATCCACCTGGGCCAGTCATCCGATAACCCCTGAAAAGGGAAAGCAGAGGGCTGAGAGCCCTTGTTCATATCATGATTTCACTCTTAGAGGATCCCTACCTCTGTTCTACTAGAAGACCCTCGAGATCCTTGATCGAGAGGATTTAGATCAAAGGTTCTAAGAAATGAATCGATGGATCGAGGAACTCTGCCATGCTACCCTCATCAATGGCGATGATATTTGCACCAACCCTCCTTTCTTTCAGAGAATCATGCAGGAATCAATCCCGCCAAACTTCAAGCTCTCCCAATTTGAGAGCTACAATGGGACCATTAATCCAGTTAACCATCTGGAGGCCTTCCAGACCATGATATTGCTCCATGGTGCACCAGACGCCATCCTATACCGGACTTTTCCGTCTATCCTAAAGGAAGCAGCAAAGAACTAGTACTCAAGTCTTAAGTCGGGGACGATCTTTTCTTTCGAGCGTAAGTTCGGGATCCTGACGCAAGCGGGCCTCACTGATGAAGGAAAATCCTGATTTCCCGGTCCAGGTTCGTTCCAGATCTGATCAGATCAAGAGATATATTTCAAAAATTTTTCTCTTGATCCCAATCAGATCTTGATATGTTTCAGATCTGATTCTTATTATTTTAATAAATAAAATAAAATAAGATAAATTAAATCAAATTTAATTTACCTGATCTTGGGTAATCCTATTACCCTGTTGATGATCCTGATTTGCAGCGGAAGGTTCTGGATCTTAGCCACGCAAGCGCCTGGCCTCTACCGGTATCCACTCGGGTTGGATCTGGAGATCCTCTTCTTCTCTATCACGCCTCCAAAAATCAGATCTGGATCTGATCTGGAGGATCTTCAAAACTCTTTTGAAGATCTGCAGTCGTCCTTTGCAGCAGCGCAGCCTTCTTGCTTTTGATCGCCTTTCTTTGATCTGAATCGCACCAACCAAGGTCCAAAACTCCTTTTGGACGTGGAGAGCAAGGGGAGAAGAGACTATGGCATGGAGAAGGAGGGGAGAGGCAGCCTTGGGGCGTGGGGTTTCTCAATTGAATTGCATTAGAATCTGAGTTGGGCGCAGGGTCTTATTTATAGACTAAGCGTGATCCAACTCCTCTTCCTCCCAACCAATCACAACCCTTTGTGAAATCAGATCTAAATCTGATTGGTGGGAATAGAGACCCCTGGATTCCTCCTTAGAGGGTGCCTAAGACCAGTCAAAGTTGGTTCTTAGAAGAACTCTAATTGGAATCCAAAAAGGAGATGGAGTCCTTGTCCAACAAGGACTCCTAGGCGCCTCCAACTTGGGCACACGCCTAGGGTGGCGTGCGCCCTTCTCCTTGCCAGGTTCTGGCAGGGGGACAGGCCCCCACCAGCTCTCCAATAGGTGCATGACATGTGGTCAAAAGTCAAAGTGTCAATGGTCAACGTTTGACCAGTCAAAGGTAGACTTTTGACCAAAGTCAAAGAACAAGAAATGGCAGGTGACCAAAAATGGCAGGTAATGTCTTACAAAATAAGACAACCTTTTCTGACTTGGACAACCTCCAGTCAGACCATATGAAGGCCTCTGATTGAGCACAAACTCCTTTGGCTCAGACAGGACAACTTATTTATGATAGCAAAAGAAGAACGTTAGGTTCAATCGAGTGCTAGCACGATTTCCTTGAACCTAATTGAATCTCATTCAGATCAATTGAACTAGATCAGTTCAATTGATGATCACCAGATTCAAACCCTTGTTTGTGTGACCCAGTTAGGTTCAGTTCTGTATGGTAATGGGATATGTCATGATCTCTATCATCGACATCATCGAAACTCCTTTCGATGGATCAGAACTCTTCTGATTCGAACAGCTAGAATGATCGATCATCTAAATCATTCTAATTGCTCCCAAAATCCACCAGTGACACCTAGCAGTATATGGTGGCAACCCATCAGAGCTGAATGCGAACCTCTTGGTGCAGCTACCTGTGTGATTAAGTTCTTCTATCTTGAGCCCCGATCAGATTAGGGTTAAGGTGAAACTCGTCAAACCCTAGTCTCTGTCATATGATGTAATCATTCGATTCGAGTCCAATGTGAAAATCTAAATAGAAACTCTTTCTATTATTTCACTCTGCCATGGCCATGGGCTTCTGGACTTGATTCTCATGATCATCATAGGGCTGCTCCTCTACCACCGAGGTAGATAGATTCCATCTTGATGCAATCCAGTTCCTACAATGAACATGCTATAGCCAACATACACCTCAGGGTTCCATATGGCTAGGAGACCGAGTAATGGTGTAGTCAAACTATAACACCCTCAAGGTGAACTGCCGATGCATCTCAGGTCAAAGAACCAGACACACTACTGCAGCATCGAGTCAGTCATTGACGAGAAGGTAGACTCCCTAATGACTACTCGAGGTGGTCACGCTCAGTGCCCTCGTTCTCTAACGAGTACCTGTACTCTCGCTCCGGTGTCTCCACACCGTAGACTCAAGACTCATCTACTAAAGAGAAGCGATTGTACACCAACCTTCCGGATCAATCACCATCCTCGTGATGATCCTATGGTCGGGAGCAATTTATGAGTTAATAATGATTATTCATGTCTTAAATTTTCAACTCTTGAAAATATGAATTATCATTACCATTAACTCAAAGGATGTATCACAGACACTAAATACACGTATGTGATAGAAAATAACCCATTTATTGATTTTGGTCAAAATTACAATTTTGCCCCTAGAAGTGTATTACAAGTGTCAGCCAATTCTGGCTTCTAGGGCACATATATCTAATAATCCCACTTTGTAAGCTGGGCGAGTCACGTCCGAGTGAGGAGGCCTTTAAATTGAAGGATGATGAGGCCGTGAGAGAGCGACAGGCAAGCGAATCTAGCATGCCTGCAGTTAAAGAAAAGTTGAGTGGAGCTCAACCATGCTCTAGAACTCCTCCTAAGCATAGATGAGCTTGGACTCTCCTCCAAGCTCGTCGATGAAAAAGCCCTGACCGAAGGGCATGGTGGAACTCTTGCCCTAGAAGGTTCCATAACTACTCCCTCCCCAATACTCCAAAGACTCAAGTTGTTGTCCAAAAATATAGCAACCCAAGAGGGGGGTGAATTAAGTTGTTTAAAAAATTTTAAGCCAAATCAAACTTTAAGAAAATATGTGCTTCTATTTAAGCAATGTATTTGAGATGTATATAATACAAGCAACAGCAAAATCAAGATATAATTAAGACTATGCAAGAATTAAATCAAGCTAAGCAAAAATTGAAAGCATGCAAGGTAAGAGAGAAAAGGCACAATACAAACATAAAATAATTTATAGTGGTTCGGTGCATCCTTGCACCTACATCCACTCTTTAGGAGCTCCTTGAAAATTTCACTATAATCTCCTGACTACAGTATGTTTGTTTTAACCCGGGATCACAAACAAACCCAATTGATTATCTAGGATCACCAACCATAATCTTACACTGATTATTTTTTTGGCTCACAATCAATCCAGTTGGTTTTATGGGCTTACCAACCAAAATCTATACATCGATTATTTTTCGAGCTCATAATCAACCCAGTTGGTTTTACGGGCTTACCAACCAAAATCTACATAATATCCAATTCTTGGCTTGGACAAGCCTTCATCCCAAGTTTCTTTTCCACAAAGAAACTTATAAAGAAAATAGAGTATAAGTATGAAATTTTAGAACATATTACAACACAAAAGATGAATTCTTTGAATCCCGAAGTAGAAGATGTGGGATTGCTCTTTAAGGCTTGACTTCTCTTCAAATGATGCTTGAGAGGATGTGAAAAATATTGAAGTAGATTGCACTTGAAAGCTTGCTAAGATTTACGCATAATTTCTTCTATTTTCTTTCTTTTTAATGGTATTCAATGATCCTCACATAAATTGATGTGTTTTTGTTTTTTATCCTCTTTTCTTATCTTATCATCAAGTTTGGAAGCTTATATATCCTTTTTAGAAGCCAAATTAGCCATTTCTAGCTGTCAGGAAGCAAAAACTAGCCATTTAAAATAATTCTGCATACTTCTAAAATTCTATAGAACTAGCTGTTGAAGCTCGAGTCAACTTATCCCTTTGCTCGAGCTCGAGTTGAAGCTCGAGTCGACTCGACCTTCAGTTTGAGACCATTCTGCACTTCATCCCGAAAATCATATTTTCTGCATTTTTCCTAAGACTTTGACTCGAGGAGCTCGAGTCGATTTGTTCCTCTGCTCGAAACCGTGCCAGCTAAAACTTTTGCATGCCAGACTTTCTTTTCCTTCCATTTTAACTTGAGTCGACTCGGGCTCCACCTCGAGTCGACTCGAATGATAGCCTACTAAAAAAATTTGCATATCTTTCTATTTAAGGAACTTTTTGTCATGAACTTTTGAGAACTTCTTCCACCTTTATTTTTATTGTCTTTTCCATAGTTAAGACTTCCAAAAATTTCTCGTTTAAGCTCTATTTGACTATTAATCATCATTCTTTTGAAAGAATTATTCTATGAATAATTTCTTCATTTTAAACACCTAGAAAATTCTACATTTACTTATGAGCATATGATTAGTACCATAATCACTTAATATTTTGTAATCATCAAAAATAATCATAGGATCTACAATCTCTTTCTTTTTAATGATGACAAAACTTTGAGTATATGCATCAAAGTATAATATGAATATGAATCATGAAATGAATAAGTGAGCTCTTTCAGGAACATACTTCATGAATGCTTCAATAAGATTTATCATAGAATTTTCATCATAAAATTTGATACCAAAATTCAATATCGATATTCAAGATGGTACATCTCCAAACATACTTATTTTATATAAATATTTTAAGCAAATAAATAAGTATCTTACATCTTAAACATATTTTTCTCATATATACTCAATTTAAATGAAACATATAAGCATGTAATTAATTCAAATATAAACTCAATAAGCATATACTCAATATAACATCTCTCTTCCTTTTTGACAGCATCAAAAAATCTAAGAAAAAGATTTAAAATGAATCATCAAAATCAATTTAAATTCAAATACACACCCATTCAATGTTTACATTTAGATTTTCCAGGTTGTGATATGATCTTCTCTTTTGGATAACAACTCCTCTTTTCGAAATTTGATAGCAAATTTAGATTAAATTTCTTCTTTTTTTTAATCAATATATGTTAAAATGAAATATAGCTCCCTCTTTTTGAATAAAGTTAATACATTAATTTAAATTTTTAAATTTAAAGATAAAATTACTTTGAAATTTAAGAATCAAAGAGTAATATAGCTTTTCAAAATAAAAATATTTGAGTATTTAGACCAAGCATAAGATATATTTCAACATTCATCCCTTTGTTTTCATATATTTTAGATTCATCACTTTCTCACAACGTCCTCCAAATTTAAAAATGATATCATGAATGTATCAGAGTAAATCTATAGTATTAACATGTAGTATTTGAGCAAAATCATAGTAAAACATGTTATCAATGCAACATATATTTGAGAAGAAGATTATTTGATATCAATTTAAAAAAATATCTTTCTACCAATTTTGATACTTATTATTAAAAAAATAGCTTAAACAGTAAATTTCTTAGTAATTATTTTTCTTGACATAAAGAAAATGAGCATTTCTTTCTTATCTTGAGAGGTATCAATCAATTTAAAGCATAAAGGTATCAATCTTATAATTTATCTTAAGAAATAATGTCAATCATATATTCATGCAAAATAAATTTGAGACAATACATTCTTTTCTTTTACCAAAGATAAAGTAATAGAGTATAAAGTAATAATGGTCTATTTGATACCAATTATTAAAGTTTTTGATCAAGTAAGATGAATCGATTAAATTTAAATCAAATTATTTTAATAGATTATTTTGAATTGATATCAATAGATCATGTAAAGCAAATCGTAGAGAGTCTTTTTTTTTTATAATCCAAATCTTTCTTTTCTTAAGAAGTACTACTCAATTAAGTTCAAAAAAATATAAAATTTTTTGAATTTATCTCAAATAATATCATATCAGCCATACAAAATCAAATTTGAGACAAACACAATCTTCTTCTTCTGCCAAAAGATAAAATAATAAAATTTAAGGCAAGAATAAACTACTTGATATCAATTATGAGATTTATGATACCAATTATAATAGTATTTTTAAAATATTCTGCTTGATATAAATTGAAAAAAAAAGTTTGAACCTATATCTTTTAAAAACATTCCACTTAAAATAGAAGATAATCAATTTAATTCTTCTTAGTACCAAATATTTTAAAATTCAAACCAAATGGCAACTATCCATAAAGAATTATCTTTCTTCATTTGATCAATATAGATTTATAAGCACATCTCTTCCTATTGAATAATGTTGGATATATTAAATATATTCTCAAATTCAATTATGGAAGAGCTTGAGTTTCAAAAATTTTAGAGTATTAAAACTTTTCAATGATCAGGGGTAAGCATAAGATAAACTTTATTACTTTCTTTCATTAAAAAGTATCAATCATTTACATTCATAAATGATGTCATTTTTCATATTTTTCTCAAAAGATATCATACCAAAAATATATCAAAGCAAGATATGGTATCGAGTAAGGTATACTTGAGAAGAAAATAGTTTTATATCAATTATTTTGAAAACCATATCAAATAGTATCTTCTTTGAATGATTTTCTTGATATCAAATTAAGACACCACTTAAAGTTTTTAAATTTATTTTTTTTGAAAATAAATAAGTAAAGCAAAGTATTTTTTAGATTCCAATTAATTATAAAATGGCACAATCAAATCAATTATGACATAAATAGATAAATTAATAATCATATAAATGCTCAAACCAAAGATGGACAAACATAAGTGACTTATTTTTATGTTTAACAATGATTTTTTCAAAATAAATCAATCATGAATATTCAAACATATAAAATAATTTTTTTTGAAAAATTATAGCTCCTAACCGATGAGGGTATCACTTGAAGATCTAAGAAGAGCAATTTCTTTTGTTATCTTTCAATACAACTCAACTAGAATTTTCTATAGGAATAGGATTAAGTTTAGAAAATATTTCTTTCTCATTTTGAATTCAAAATTAACTTGGTTGATTTCATAAAATATAATTTTAATAGTGCATTTTATTTTTCTCAAGACCATAGATTCAAAAAGAAATACTTCTCAAATTTAGTTAAGAATCAAAAATCTCAATGAAAGAATTTTTAGAAATTATCAAGTAGAGTATCAATTAAATTTATAAATCTACAAAGACATATTTAAGAATATTTTTAAAACTTAAAAATAGCTCTTAAATTCAGATCGCATAAGATCTTTTCTTCCTTTTTTTTTGCATGGAATAATTTATAGAAAAAGATCATCAAAATCAATTAAGTTGTATCAAATTCAGAAATTATTGCAGAATGTACCAAATATTTTGCTATCTTTGTGTATCGAAGAGTATCAAGTTTAGATTTGTGGCACACTTTTCATTGTTCTCAAATGCATGAATGTAAAGCATTTTCTCAAATATACTTAGACATAAGCATTTTAAGAACTCATCTCTTGTTTTCAAATTTAAATATCTACTTTTCAAAACTCATGTTGTTGTTCTCAAATTCAAATCAAAATATTTTTTAGCTTAGAGTATTTAGGAATTCAATATTAAGATAAGTCAATATCTAAAATTTAAACCATCCTTTTCTTAGAAAATAACACTCATTTAAGTGCAAAGAGATATAAAATTTCTAATTTTGTCTCAAATTACTTTAAGAATATAGTAGTGTTAGTCAAGTTTTAAGACTGAAGGATCAATTTCATTTACTCCAAAAGATTGAGCTAGTAATTTGTAAGGCAAAAGCAAGAATACCAAGCAATAAAAATTATTTTGCAAAAAATATTTACCACAAGATCTACTCATGAATGAATTGATATTGAATTAATTGCCACAAATAAGTTGATTTTAATGCAAGTTGATCGATATAGAATAGAACTTAATACAAATTAATTGCCACAAGATCCACTCATACAAAGTTCATAAATAAATTATCTTTTAAAGGTTACTAATGATTTTTAAAAATGAGTCAATTGAGTAATTTGGTTAAGTAAAGCATAGATAATCATTGATAATTTTATAGTACAAGCAAGTTAATTTTAGTATTTCAATAATATTTTCTCTTCCTATTTTTCATAGCAAATGCTAGAAAATTAGTGTTCTTGTGACTCTCCCTCTTTTTCTTTCAAATTATGCATTTTTATTCAATTTGATCAAGTATTCATTTAAATTTAATATTAGCTTATATATATTTCTCCCTCTTAGTTTTATAAACAAGGCAAATATTCAATTAAGCAAACAAGGATAATCATTAAATAAGTAGACACATCAAGCACATTAAGTTTAATAAAATGTTATATTTTCATTGATTTGCTAAACCATGATTACAAAAGTGATCTAAATTTTCATTGTTCTAAACATAAAAAATAAATAAGATATATGAGAGCTATATCCTAAGGATTCCAAAAATGGATTGCTAGGATCATCAAAGTTCTAAGAAATAAATCCTAGCATGTTAAGTGAGAGTAGTGTTAGATATATGTGTCTAAGAAGCCAAAATCGGCTGACACTTGTAATACACTTCTAGGGGCAAAATTATAATTTTGACTATAATCAATAAAATGGGTTATTTTCTATCACATATGTATATTTAGTGTCTGTGATACATCCTTTGAGTTAATGGTAATGATAATTCATATTTTCAAGAGTTAAAAATTTAAGACATGAATAATCATTATTAACTCATAAAATGCTTCCGACCATAGGATCATCACGAGGATGGTGATTGATCCGAAAAGTTGGTGTATAATTACTTCTCTTTAGTAAATGAATCTTGAGTCTATGGTGTGGAGACACCAGAGCGAGAGTACAGGTACTCGTTAGAGAACGAGGGCACTGAGCGTGACCACCTCGAGTAGTCATTAGGGAAGTCTACCTTCTCGTCAATGACTGACTCGATGCTGCAGTAGTGTGTCTGGTTCTTTGACCTGAGATGCATCGGCAGTTCACCTTGAGGGTGTTATAGTTTGACTACACCATTACTCGGTCTCCTAGCCATATGGAACCCTGAGGTGTATGTTGGCTATAGCATGTTCATTGTAGGAACTGGATTGCATCAAGATGGAATCTATCTACCTCGGTGGTAGAGGAGCAGCCCTATGATGATCATGAGAATCAAGTCCAGAAGTCCATGGCCATGGTAGAGTGAAATAATAGAAAGAGTTTCTATTTAGATTTTCACATTGGACTCGAATCGAATGATTACATCATATGACAGAGACTAGGGTTTGACGAGTTCACCTTAACCCTAATCTGATCGGGGCTCAAGATAGAAGAACTTAATCACACAGGTAGCTGCACCAAGAGGTTCGCATTCAGCTCTGATGGGTTGCCACCATATACTGCTAGGTGTCACTGGTGGATTTTGGGAGCAATTAGAATGATTTAGATGATCGATCATTCTAGCTGTTCGAATCAGAAGAGTTCTGATCCATCGAAAGGAGTTTCGATGATGTCGATGATAGAGATCATGACATATCCCATTACCATACAGAACTGAACCTAACTGGGTCACACAAACAAGGGTTTGAATCTGGTGATCATCAATTGAACTGATCTAGTTCAATTGATCTGAATGAGATTCAATTAGGTTCAAGGAAATCGTGCTAGCACTCGATTGAACCTAACGTTCTTCTTTTGCTATCATAAATAAGTTGTCCTGACTGAGCCAAAGGAGTTTGTGCTCAATCAGAGGCCTTCATATGGTCTGACTGGAGGTTGTCCAAGTCAGAAAAGGTTGTCTTATTTGTAAGACATTACCTGCCATTTTTGGTCACCTGCCATTTCTTGTTCTTTGACTTTGGTCAAAAGTCTACCTTTGACTGGTCAAACATGTTGACCATTGACACTTTGACTTTTGACCACATGTCATGCACCTATTGGAGAGCTGGTGGGGGCCTGTCCCCCTGCCAGAACCTGGCAAGGAGAAGGGCGCACGCCACCCTAGGCGTGTGCCCAAGTTGGCCCAAGGCGCCCTAGGAGTCCTTGTTGGACAAGGACTCCATCTCCTTTTTGGATTCCAATTAGAGTTCTTCTAAGAACCAACTTTGACTGGTCTTAGGCACCCTCTAAGGAGGAATCCAGGGGTCTCTATTCCCACCAATCCAGATTTAGATTTAGATCTGATTTCACAAAGGGTTGTGATTGGTTGGGAGGAAGAGGAGTTGGATCACGCTTAGTCTATAAATAAGACCCTGCGCCCAACTCAGATTCTAATGCAATTCAATTGAGAAACCCCACGCCCCAAGGCTGCCTCTCCCCTCCTTCTCCATGCCATAGTCTCTTCTCCCCTTGCTCTCCACGTCCAAAAGGAGTTTTGGACCTTGGTTGGTGCGATTCAGATCAAAGAAAGGCGATCAAAAGCAAGAAGGCTGCGCTGCTGCAAAGGACGACTGCTGATCTTCAAAAGAGTTTTGAAGATCCTCCAGATCAGATCCAGATCTGATTTTTGGAGGTGTGATAGAGAAGAAGAGGATCTCCAGATCCAACCCGAGTGGATACCGGTAGAGGCCAGGCGCTTGCGTGGCTAAGATCCAGAACCTTCCGCTGCAAACAGGATCATCAACAGGGTAATAGGATTACCCAAATCAGGTAAATTAAATTTGATTTAATTTATCTTATTTTATTTTATTTATTAAAATAATAAGAATCAGATCTAAAACATATCAAGATCTGATTGGGATCAAGAGAAAAAATTTTTGAAATATATCTCTTGATCTGATCAGATCTGAACGAACCTGGACCGGGAAATCAGGATTTCCCTTCAACTGGTATCAGAGCCATGGTTCTAAATTATTTAGA
Source organism: Cocos nucifera (assembly GCA_006176705.1). Taxonomy (NCBI): domain Eukaryota; kingdom Viridiplantae; phylum Streptophyta; class Magnoliopsida; order Arecales; family Arecaceae; genus Cocos; species Cocos nucifera. Next base: position 203,009 of record QRFJ01001741.1, read on the forward strand.
TCTGATTTTAAATTTTATTTTAATTAGAAAATAAAGTGATTTCAGATGTCACATGAGATGTGATCAGATCTGAAATCAGAAAAAATTAAAATTAAATGAATTTGGATCTAAGATTAGAAGATATGCATGACTAGTTCTAGAATAGAATAGTTCTATAGAATAGTTCTTGCATGTTTTTGATTTAATCTGATTAAATCATATTTTAGATCTTTTATTTACTATTTTTTGATATTATAAGTGTTATAATAACATCTGAAAAAATAGCAAATAAAAATTATTTAATTTTAAATATCATATGAGATATGATTGATGCATGTCTAGACTAGTTGTAGAATAGTTCTACATAATTGTCTAGATTAGAATTTATTTTGATTAGATCAATTTAAATCTAATTTTTTAGATTATTATGAGATAATTTAGATCTGAAAACATATGCATGATTTGATACATGAGATGTATGCAAAATATGCCATGATTAGATCTACTTTGTATATATGAGATATATGATATAGATCTGATATTGTTTTGTAGTATTGAATGTTCCTGATTAAGGCGTTCCTCTTGGCCGTCCGGTCATAAGAACGAAGAAGGGTTTAAAGGCCCTCTCTTCCCATTCGATGGGGTGTTCTTATGATGTGTAGGGGTGCTGCGTGTTCGTCCTTAATCAGAAACCCAAAACTTACTTTCTGCAAAACCCTAGATCCTGAAACCCTAGGATTTATTGTGCATATTTTGTTTATGAACCCTAACTTAATTAAGAATTAAGTTTATGGAATATTAATTAGGTCTAAAATTGAGAATTTCAGATCTAAGACATATTCATAATACTGGGTTCGGGCTTGGGTAGCTCAATTAGGTCTAAGCGGTTGATCAAACCGAATCAAGAGTTGGTTAGATGGGATCAACAATGCTTAAATTGACCAGCCTAATAGGATTAAGTCTGGGTCAAGATCGAGTCACGATCAAGCAAGACCTAATTAGGCTCAGAGGTTAGAGTCTGGATTGTAGGCTAACCCAATTGGTTCTGACTCAACAATTTGGTGTCTAAGGTAAGTTTGGCACATAGACGACCGACTGGTTTTTAATTGGAAGCTACTCGACCTGAATGCGTTCTTGTACGAGTTAATGGCATATTCCTTCCACCGGTCTCACTTACCTGGCCATATCTGTTGACACAGTTCTGATCTGAGGTGGTCAATAATCCGAGCTAACCCATGCCACTAGGTTAGTCATAATTGTTATGACTAAGCCAAGTCTAGTTTAATGAGACCTGAATCAATTCTCCCTAAGAAAAGATTAAGTCTGAGGTCTTCCACCATTGTAGATGTGCGGGCCCTTCCCGGGGTTGATTGTTCTCGGCTGGATACAGTGGCTCAGTTGCACCGGGAAGATGCAACCATGTCTATTAGGCATTGGATGCTATGGGCTGGAGGATGAGTTGGGCTCAATATTTCGGATACGGTGAGAGACTCAATTAGGAACCCAGTCTATGCAAATGGTGGGTCTGACTTAACTAAGGAGTGGATCAATATTCCGGATACGGTGAGATTCATGAATTAGAGACCAAGTTTGGGTGCACCATGATTAGAGAATCATTGAACAAGAGTTGTTCACTCATTGGCTAACCCATCACCAATAACTGTTAGGTGAGGTGATGAGTCAGTTGGTGAGACCGCACCACCCACTAGAAATCATTAATCGTGGAGATTTTCGCATCTCTACAGAGGGAGTGTAGGGATCCGAGAAAATAGTGGGAGCTAATTTGTTTAAAAATAAAATCCCTAAACAAATTGGTCAAGTCAAAATTACAGTATCTAACTAGAATCTTTGACTCTCTACAGGAAAATGTCTGCGTCCAACCCATTGGCACGTATCCTGGACACACATAGACTGACTGGACCCAATTATAAAGATTGGCTCAGGAACTACAAAATTATTTTGGGTTCCGAGAAGTTAACCCATGTTTTGGACCAGGACCCTCCCACATTACCAGCCCGTCCATCTGTTGAACAGAGAGCGTCTCTGGAAAAATGGATTGACGAAGATAATAAGGCCAGATATTACATGTTGGGCTCGATGTCTGATGAGCTCCAGCGCCAACATGAAGATATCGGGACTGCTCGCCAAATGTTGGCTCACCTGCAGGAGATGTTTGGTGAACAGAGTCGCGCAGCCAAATATCAAGTCACAAAATGACTTTTTAAGGCTAAGATGCGTGATGGGCAGTCAGTCCAAGATCACTGTCTGACAATGATCAAGGACATGGAAGAGCTTGAGAAGCTCGGTGTGAAGTTGGACTTGGATCTGCAGAACGATATTATTCTGCAATCCTTGACTGATGCATATGGGCAATTCATCATGAATTACCACATGCATAAACTTCAAAATTCCTTGGCCGAGTTAATGAATATGCTGGTTACCGCTGAGCTTTCTATGAAAGGTTCTAAAGGCTCAGTTCTTGCTATGGAACGGACTTCTTCCAAAAGAAAGTCTTATGGAAAGAAAAAGAAGTCTGTGAAAAAGCAAAAGGTGGAAGGATCAAAGAAGAAGAAGGCAGAATCCGAAGAAGAAAGGCCGATGGCAAAGGAAAGTGTTTCCATTGCAACAGCGACGGCCATTGGAAGCGGAACTGCCCTACTTACCTGGCCACCCTGAAAGAACAAGAAGGAAGGTCCTTCTGGAGGTATGCTCGTTATTGAGTCTAACCTTACGGTTTCTTCTGCATCCAGTTGGGTGCTTGACTCTGGTTCTAGTGCTCATCTGTGCACTTCTATGCAGGGTCTTGAGGATAGCAGGAGGCTGAGGGATGGAGACATGATCCTACGCATCGGTAATGGAGCAAGAGTTGCTGCAGTAGCCGTGGGAACATACCCTCTTCGATTACCATCTGGTTTAGACTTAGTTTTAAAAGACTGTTATTATGTGCCTGCAGCTAGCAGGAATTTGATTTCTGTTTCATGCTTAGCACAAGAAGGTTATGTGATCACCTTCTTTAAGGACCATTGTAACATTCTTTATGAAAGAAATAAAATTGCAAATGGTTTCCTTATTAATGGTCTTTATCAGTTGCATACATATTGATGTACCTGTTCTAACTATCGAGCAAAACGTGAATGCCAAACGACCTAGGGATAGTCCAAACGACAGATATCTATGGCACCTGAGATTAGGTCATATAGCAGAAGATAGGATTAACAAATTGGAGAAAAATGGGCTATTGAGTCCATTGACTTTTGAGTCATATCCAACTTGTGAATCTTGTCTTCAAGGCAAAATGACTAAACTCCCTTTTGTTGGACATGGGGAGAGGGCCACAGATCTCCTTGCCCTAGTACATACTGATGTGTGCGGCCCATTTGATGTGCCGGCTAGAGGCAATTTTGTCTACTTCATTACCTTTACCGATGATCTGTCTAGGTATGGGTATGTGTATCTTATGAGACACAAGTCTGAAGCTTTTGAAAAGTTCAAAGAATTCAGACATGAAGTAGAAAAACAAACTGGAAAACCCATTAAGGTTCTTCGATCAGATCGAGGAGGTGAATACCTTAGCCGGGAATTCCTAGACTATCTTAAGGAAAATGGCATAGTCTCTCAATGGACTCCACCAGGAACACCTCAACTCAACGGGGTTTCAGAATGGAGAAATCGGACTCTATTGGATATGGTTCGATCCATGATGAGCTTCACAGACCTCCCTGATTTTCTTTGGGGACACTTCATTATTAACTTCAATCTATCTTACTGAATAGGGTTCCCTCTAAAACCGTTCCTACCACACCGTATGAGATATGGCACGGTAAGAAACCAAGTCTGAGTCATCTCAGAATTTGGGGTTGTCCGGCTCATGTCAAAAGACAACAAGCGGACAAGTTAGAGTTTAGGTCCTTCAGAGCTCGATTCATAGGATATCCTAAAGAGTCATTAGGATACTATTTCTACATTCCAGAAGACCACAATGTGATTGTGAGTCGACATGCCATATTTCTTGAAAAATAGTTTATTCAAGATAGCGGCATTGGAAAGCAGATTAAGCTTGATGAGAAAGTCTCACAAGTGGACAGAACGAGCTAAGGACCAAGTGGAACCAAATCAGGTTGAGCCAATAAGAACACTACCTCCTCCACCTCGTAGATCGGAAAGAGTTTCCCGTCCCCCTGAAAGATACTTAGGTATTATTTCAGAGGACGTAGAGGAAATGTTCCTCATAGGTAATGGTGCTCATGGTGATGATCCCAAAACCTACAACGAGGCGATATCAGATATCGACTCCGAGAAATGGCTTGAGGCAATGAAGTCAGAAATTGACTCGATGCACTCAAACCAAGTCTGGACCTTGGTAGATCCACCAGAAGGTATAGTACCTATTGGGTGTAAATGGATCTTCAAGAGAAAGATTGGTGCAGATGGGAATGTGGAGACATTCAAGGCTAGACTGGTGGCAAAAGGTTATAGTCAACGCGAAGGCATTGACTATCAGGATACCTTTTCCCCAGGTAGCTATGCTAAAATCCATCCGCACATTGCTTGCTGTTGCAGCCTATTTCGATTATGAAATATGGCAAATGGACGTGAAAACGGCATTCCTAAATGGATATCTTGAGGAAGATATCTATATGGAACAGCCGCTAGGTTTCACATCCAGTGATACTGATCACAAGGTTTGCAAGCTGCAAAGGTCCATATATGGACTTAAGCAAGCATCTCGGAGCTGGAACACTCGTTTCAATGATGTGATCAAAAAGTTTGGTTTCATCAAAAATGAAGAGGAACCATGTGTTTTCAAAAGGGTCAGTGGGAGCGCTGTTGTCTTCCTCGTATTGTACGTGGATGACATCCTCCTTATTGGGAATGATATTCCCATGTTGACATCAGTCAAGATGTGGTTGTCCAAGGAATTCTCCATGAAAGACCTAGGTGAAGCATCCTTTATTCTAGGAATTAAGGTCTATAGGGATAGACCGAATAGGATGCTAGGACTTTCACAGAAGATGTACATAGAGGAAGTACTAAAGAGGTTTAGTATGGAAAACTCTAAGAGGGGATTAATACCCTTCAGACATGGTATTCATCTTTCCAAGAAGATGTGCCCCAGCACACCTGAGGAAATAGAACGCATGAGCAAGATCCCTTATGCTTCTGCAATAGGGAGCCTCATGTATGCCATGCTATGTACACGACCTGATATAGCCCATGCTGTGAGTGTCACAAGCAGATATCAGTCAAATCCAGGTGAAGAACACTGGACTTCTGTGAAATGTATCCTTAAGTACTTGAGAAGAACTAAGGATATGATGTTGGTCTTTGGTAATGGAGAACTCCAAGTTCAGGGAGGATACACAGACTCGGACTTCATGTCTGATATAGATGATCGAAAGTCGACATCTGGAAGTCTGTTTGTGTGCAATGGTGGAGCTGTCAGCTGGAAGAGTTCCAAGCAAACTGTGATAGCAGATTCCACCATGGAAGCAGAATATATAGCTGCATCAGAGGCTGCAAAGGAAGCATTCTGGTACAAGAAGTTTGCTGCAGAAATTGGAGTAATGCCATCAGATGCCATTCCTCTTTACTGCGACAACAATGGCGCCATAGCCCTTGCTAAGGAGCCGAGGTCTCACCAGAAGTCCAAGCACATTGAGCGGCGATATCATCTCATCCGCGATTACCTTGAGAAAGGTTACGTTGAGGTCAAGAGAGTCAACTCCGCAGATAATGTGGCAGACCCACTTACAAAGCCGTTGGGCCAGCAGAAGATCGAAGCCCACCTTGAGAAGATGGGACTTAGACTTGTAGCCAATTGGCTTTAGGACAAGTGGGAGATTGTTAGATATATGTGCCCTAGAAGCCAGAATTGGCTGACACTTGTAATACACTTCTAGGGGCAAAATTATAATTTTGACTATAATCAATAAAATGGGTTATTTTCTATCACATATGTGTATTTAGTGTCTGTGATACATCCTTTGAGTTAATGGTAATGATAATTCATATTTTCAAGAGTTGAAAATTTAAGACATGAATAATCATTATTAACTCATAAACAGCTCCCGACCATAGGATCATCACGAGGATGGTGATTGATCCGGAAGGTTGGTGTACGATCGCTTCTCTTTAGTAGATGAGTCTTGAGTCTACGGTGTGGAGACACCGGAGCGAGAGTAGTACAGGTACTCGTTAGAGAACGAGGGCACTGAGCGTGACCACCTCGAGTAGTCATTAGGAAGTCTACCTTCTCGTCAATGACTGACTCGATGCTGCAGTAGTGTGTCTGGTTCTTTGACCTGAGATGCATCGGCAGTTCACCTTGAGGGTGTTATAGTTTGACTACACCATTACTCGGTCTCCTAGCCATATGGAACCCTGAGGTGTATGTTGGCTATAGCATGTTCATTGTAGGAACTGGATTGCATCAAGATGGGAATCTATCTACCTCGGTGGTAGAGGAGCAGCCCTATGATAATCATGAGAATCAAGTCCTGAAGCCCATGGCCATGGCAGAGTGAAATAATAGAAAGAGTTTCTATTTAGATTTTCACATTGGACTCGAATCGAATGATTACATCATATGACAGAGACTAGGGTTTGACGAGTTTACCTTAACCCTAATCTGATCGGGGCTCAAGATAGAAGAACTTAATCACACAGGTAGCTGCACCAAGAGGTTCGCATTCAGCTCTGATGGGTTGCCACCATATACTGCTAGGTGTCACTGGTGGATTTTGGGAGCAATTAGAATGATTTAGATGATCGATCATTCTAGCTGTTCGAATCAGAAGAGTTCTGATCCATCGAAAGGAGTTTCGATGATGTCGATGATAGAGATCATGACATATCCCATTACCATACAGAACTGAACCTAACTGGGTCACACAAACAAGGGTTTGAATCTGGTGATCATCAATTGAACTGATCTAGTTCAATTGATCTGAATGAGATTCAATTAGGTTCAAGGAAATCGTGCTAGCACTCGATTGAACCTAACGTTCTTCTTTTACTATCATAAATAAGTTGTCCTGACTGAGCCAAAGGAGTTTGTGCTCAATCAGAGGCCTTCATATGGTCTGAACTGGAGGTTGTCCAAGTCAGAAAAGGTTGTCTTATTTTATAAGACATTACCTGCCATTTTTGGTCACCTGCCATTTCTTGTTCTTTGACTTTGGTCAAAAGTCTACCTTTGACTGGTCAAACGTTGACCATTGACACTTTGACTTTTGACCACATGTCATGCACCTATTGGAGAGCTGGTGGGGGCCTGTCCCCCTGCCAGAACCTGGCAAGGAGAAGGGCGCACGCCACCCTAGGGTGGCGTGAGCCCAAGTTGGAGGCGCCTAGGAGTCCTTGTTGGACAAGGACTCCATCCTCCTTTTTGGATTCCAATTAGAGTTCTTCTAAGAATCCAACTTTGACTGGTCTTAGGCGCCCTCTAAGGAGGAATCCAGGGGTCTCTATTCCCACCAATCAGATTTAGATCTGATTTCACAAAGGGTTGTGATTGGTTGGGAGGAAGAGGAGTTGGATCACGCTTAGTCTATAAATAAGACCCTGCGCCCAACTCAGATTCTAATGCAATTCAATTGAGAAACCCCACGCCCCAAGGCTGCCTCTCCCCTCCTTCCTCCATGCCATAGTCTCTTCTCCCCTTGCTCTCCACGTCCAAAAGGAGTTTTGGACTTTGGTTGGTGCGATTCAGATCAAAAAAAGGCGATCAAAAGTAAGAAGGCTGCGCTGCTGCAAAAGGACGACTGCTGATCTTCAAAAGAGTTTTGAAGATCCTCCAGATCAGATCCAGATCTGATTTTTGGAGGTGTGATAGAGAAGAAGAGGATCTCCAGATCCAACCCGAGTGGATACCGGTAGAGGCCAGGCGCTTGCGTGGCTAGATCCAGAACCTTCCGCTGCAATCAGGATCATCTACAGGGTAATAGGATTACCCAAATCAGGTAAATTAAATTTGATTTAATTTATCTTATTTTATTTTATTTATTAAAATAATAAGAATCAGATCTGAAACATATCAAGATCTGATTGGGATCAAGAGAAAAAATTTTTGAAATATATCTCTTGATCTGATCAGATCTGGAACGAACCTGGACCGGGAAATCAGGATTTCCCTTCAATAATCAAATTGTTACCTAATTTTCAATTGTTTTTGGATCAATAGGATAACTTCAGTTTACATTCATATCTGAGCTCTCTAGATGATCGGTCTATGGAGGTAGAGCTATTTTTGTCTAAACTATTGGATCCTCAATCTTGACACCTATTATAGCATGAGTACTGGTATGTAAAGTGGAATCTTCTAGAGAATGTGATGCACGACTAATATGAAGAAGATCCTATTGATCATAGTAGTCACATTTTCATACTTAGCTGACTGGCACTGATATCCTTAATACTCTTGATGTTATCTCAAATCAATATAAATTTCAAATATATCACTGCTTGAGACAATCCGATGTACTCCTAGCAAGCATCCAATGTTATCAATATCCATCTCAATCAGTATGTCTTTTACTTTGAAAACTAGACTTTCAACTCTTACTTTTATGCTACCATAAAATTCTCTCACCAATCCAAGATAGATGGGCAAATCTAAGGATCAAATGAATTTTCAATCCATTGGTAAATATCTTTAGTATCCAAGCTAATCTTATATCATCCAACACAATATAGACACTTTAAACTTTTATGTCTAAATTTTTAATCCTAAACTTTATATTCCCAAAGAATTCTTGAACTGGGTTTGGATAGATCAAAAAAACATGGAATTTCTTAACCCAATCTCTTAATTTTCTATACAATTAAAATTCTTTCTTGCTCTAGAAATTCAAGGATTATTTTGAAGCTTAGTCCTTCTTTCTTGTATGAGAGAATAATTTGAAAAAATCCTAAATTTTTAAATTTCTACATGGAACTTTCTTTTCTTTTGTGTCAATTACTTTGATGGGAGAGGGGTTTGAAAGCAATTATGACTCGAGAAATATGAAAATAGAATGATAAAGTCTTAAAATATTTTCAATTAAGAAACTCATCTCAGACATAGGGGTCAACTCCTTATTGAATAGTTTTTCTTCAAGAAACCATGAGTCGACTCCTTAATGCAGAAAATAGTTTAAGGAGTTTTGATTTAAAGAGAATATTATCAAATTAAATTGAAATCAATAGTAAATTAATTTGATGATCAAGAATGATATTTGATTTAGAATTTATAGATCAATTTGGAGAATCAAAAATTAATTAAATTGGATAAGACAAAATCAAAGGGATACTAGATACTAACTTGGTTCAACTAAAAGATTTTGCAAATCCGTAAGGGTCAAGCTAAGATGCTATGCAAATCAACAACATCAAGCACACAATCTTTTATACTAAATATCTTATCTTGATGTTCTTAGTTCCTGCAATTTTTTTTTTCATAAATTTTGAGAATTAGATATCTTATAAAAATGTCAAAATTTAATTTGTAAGATATACAATCAAGCTTATTTTTAATTTAAGTTTCTTAAGATAGCATAATATGGAGAACTAAGAAAACTTGCTGAATTAAAAGGAATTATGCTCACAAGGCATTATGTATTGCATAGTATAAAAACTATAGTGATCAACTCATTCAAGCATTTTGAGCAAAATCATTGCAAATCAAGACATTCAGATTATGGAGTGTGATCATTATAAGCATAGATAAATCATCAAAATCAAACATTAATCTAGGTAAATTACAATAATCAAGATGGTATGATGTGAGAATAAGTTTAGCCTTTACTGAACAGTATCACCCATCCATCTAAAGCATCTACTTTCAAGAATTGATGCTTTTCATGTCCTTGGATGCTTGGCATACCTTCAAAAATTATTTTTTAATTTTTAGTATCCAAACCATCTTGGGTCCATTGGGGTTAGAGCATATGATTTCTTTTGGAATCTAAATTTATTTAACCAAAGTATGATCATTTTTTATAATATTATATTTAAAAATTTTGTGGCCTACTTTATTACATTTGAAACAAACTATGAAATGATTTTTATATGAAACTCTTGAAAATGTATTTTTGACTATTTTCTATTTTCTTAAAGAGTTCAAACTAATAGTTTTGTAGAAAATAGAATTTTGATTTCTCATCATTGATTGAAAATTTTTAAAACTAAATATAAATTTTTCAGCAATTGGCTTCAATATTTCAATCTTTTTTCTTAGTTTAGCATTTTCTTCTATGAGAGATTTTTTAGATTTTGATAATTTTTTATTTTTTTCAATCAATGATTTCTTTTCTTTCGAAAGGTCATCTTTCTCTATCAAAATTTTATTCTTTTTTTTATATAAAGATAAATTTAAATTTTCAAGCTCTTTATTTAGCTTAACATGTTCTTCAACTAAAGATTTTTCAGATTTGAGATACATTTCTTTATCTTTAGCCAAAGTATCATTTTTTGTTAAAATATCTTCTGTTTCTAATAAGAGTTTACTCTTTTCATCAGCTAAAAGAAGATTAGACTTTTTGAGCTCTTTATTTTTCAGTCTTAATTTCTTAAATTCATCTATTAAGTTATTAAAGACTTCATATAATTCATCAAATGTAAAGTCGGAAGAATTTTTATGAGTTACCTCATTTTTACTAGTCATGAGGCAAAGATTGGTGATACCTTCTTCTTCTTTCTCATTTTCCTCTTTTTTGCCTTGCTCCTCCTTAATCAAAGCATTCTTTCTTTTGTGTTTCTTTTTCTTCTTCTTCTTCTTTTCATCCTTATGAGTATTGAGGCATAGGTTGGGGTAAGCTTCATTCTCTTTATGGAAGCTTGATGTTTCATTTTTATTTTCTCTCGCATAAGTCATTTTCAATTTCTTCCAAACTTCTTTCGCTGAAATGCAAGAATAAATTAGATTGAACTCATTTATATCAAATGAATAACAAAGCATATTTAAGGCCTTAGCATTTAGTTGGATTATTTCTTCATTACAAATCAATGCATTGGATGTATGTGGGCCATTGATTATAATCTTTCATAAATTATAATCATGTGATTGTATGAAGATTTTTATTCTAGCTTTCCAATACATGTAATTTAATCCCTTTAATAGTAGGGGTCTATCTATAGAATATTCTTTATTAAATAAAAATTCTATTTAGATTGCCATGATCTTTAACTCAAGACCGCGAGATCAATAAACAATATTAGAGCACCTTCTCTGATACCACTTGTTGTCCAGAAATATAGCAACCCAAGAGGGGGGAGGGGGGGATGAATTGGATTGTTTAAAAAATTTTAAGCCAAATCAAACTTTAAGCAAGTATGTGCTTCTATTTAAGTTAAGTTGTATATTTGAGATGTATATAATATAAGCAACAGCAAGATCAAGATATAATTAGGACCATGCAAGAATTAAATCAAACTAAGCAAAAATTGAAAGCATGCAAGGTAAGAGAGAAAAGGCATAACACAAACACAAAATAATTTATAGTGGTTCGATGCACCCTCGCACCTACATCTACTCTCCAAGAGTCCCTTGGAAATTTTACTATAATCTCCTGACTGCAGTGTGTTTGTTTTAACCCGAGATCACAAACAAACCTAGTTGATTTTCTAAGATCATCAGCCACAACCTTACATCGATTATTTTTCAGGCTCACAATCAACCCAATTGATCTATACATCGATTATTTTTTGAGCTCACAATCAATCTAGTTGGTTTTATGGGCTCACCAATCAAATCCTACACAATATCCAATTCTTGGCTTGGACAAGCCTTCACCCTAAGCTTCTTTCCCATAAAAAAAACTTGTAAAGAAAATAAGAGTACAAGTATGAAATTTTAAAACAAATTAAAATACAAAAGAAGAATTCTTTGAATCTCGAAGTAGAAGATGTAGGATTGCTCTTTGAGGCTTGACTTCTCTTTAAATGATGCTTCAGAGGATGTGAAAAATATTGGAGTAGATTGCACTTGAAAGCTTGCTGAAATCTATGCATAATTTTATCTCTTTTCTTTCTTTTTAATGGTATTCAATGATCCTCACATAAACTGATATATTTTTCTTTTTGATCCTCTTTTCTTAGCTTATCATCAAGTTTGGAAGCTCATATATCCTTTTTAGAAGCCAAACTAGCCATTTCTAGCTGTTAGGAAGCAAAAACTAGTGGTTAGAAATAATTCTGCATACGTTCTGAAATTCTGCAGAACTAGCTATTGGAGCTCGAGTCGAAGCTTGAGTCGACTCATCGCTCTACTCGAGCTTAAGTCAACTCGACCCTCAACTCGAGACCATTCTACACTTCATCCTGAAAATCATGTTTTCTGTATTTTTCTTGAGACTTCGACTCAGAAAGTTTGAGTCGACTCGTTCCTCTATTCGAGATCATGCCAGTTGAAACTCTTACATGCCAGACTTTTTTTTTCTTTCATTTTAGCTCAAGTTGACTCGGGCTCCACCTCAAATCGACTTGGATGATAGCCTATTAAAAAATTCTGCATATCTTTCTATTTGAGGGGCATTTTATCTTGAACTTTTGAGGACTTCTTCCACCTTAATTTTTATGATCTTTTCCACCATTAAGGCTTCCAAAAACTTCTTGTTTAAGCATTATTTGACTATTAATCATCATTCTTTTGAAAGGATTCTTCTATGAATAATTTCTTCATTTTAAACACTAAGAAAATCCAACATTTACTTATGAAAATATGATTAGTACCATAATCACTTAATATTTTGTAATCATCAAAATCAATCATAGGATCAACATAAGTGCTGATGGAGATCAAGGAGTAGTTGTTGAGGTCGGAGAGGATGTGTACTCATTTTGACAAGCATAATCCTAATAAATACTATCTCTACCATCATGACCATAGTCACGATACTGAAGAGTGCATTCAGCTCTAAGATAAGATCAAGGAGCTCATCAGATAGGGCTGGCTTGGTCGATTTCTACGACGTCAGCTTGACGCAAGAAAAGATTGGCCAAGGACACTGCCACAGCCAGAGCCACCAAGGAGGGAGGAGTAGTAAGAAAATTGACCTCCGTTGGGCATCATCAATACCATCTTTGGAAAACTTAGATAGGGAGAGGCCAGCAGATCGACAGAGCTAGTTAAAAGATAGAGAACTGAAGAATCCATCGCTTTCACTAAAGAAGATATGCAAAGGATTCAATTCCCTCACAACGATGCAGTTATAGTTTCTTTAAATATTACTGACTATGATGTACGCCTCATTCTTATTGATAATAAAAACTCTGTCGATATCTTATTTTATGATGCTTTCCCCAAAATGTCTATGTCTAATAACTGATTAGGACCAATGAACTCTCCATTGGTAGGCTTCACTAGCGATGCTATGCCAGTTGAGGGGATAATAACATTAACTGTGGTTGTAGAATGGTGCCCAAGACCGTCCAAGACATAGGTAGATTTTTTGGTCGTGAAGGCCCTGTCTGCTTACAATGCAATTCTTGACCAACTTGGTATAAATGTACTCTAGGCAGTAACGTCAACTTATTATCTGAAAATAAAGTTTCCTACTAGTTATGGGATTAGAGAGGTTAAGGAAGATCAAGCGCTGGCAAGGCATTGCTACTAAATTACTTTGCAAGGGAGTGGACAGCCAGATCCTTGTCCAGTAGATGGACAGGATATACGTGATGACCTTATTAAAGAACGAGGGAAATCTATGGAGGATCTCGTCTCAATTCCTTTAAATGATGAAAATGAGGAACACACTGTACAGATTGACTCCAACATGAGAGAAGAGGTCCGAAAGTAGCTCGTCACCTTCTTATAGAGAAATATAGATATTTTTGCTTGGGTCCCAACAAACATGCCCGAATCAATGCTGAAGTTATGGAACATCGTCTGGTTGTTGATCCCAAGTATCGGCTAGTGAAAAAAAAAAATGCAAGGTTATGCTCCAGAGAGGCAAAAGGTGATTGTAAAAGAAGTTGACAAACTCTTCAAGATCGGATTCATCCGAGAAGTCTCTTATCCAAATTAGGTCTCCAATATAGTCCTCATCAAAAAGGCGAATGGCAGGTGAAGAATGTGCATAGACTTTAAAACGTTAAACAAAGTCTATCCAAAAGATAGCTATCCCCTACCTAGAATCGACCAACCGATGGACGCAACTTCTAGCCATGAGCTCATCACTTTCATGGATGCCTTCTTCGACTATAATCAAATCTGAATGGCACCAGAAGATGAGAAGAAATCTATTTTTATTACGGACCATGATCTTTACTATTACAGGGTTATGCCCTTTGGACTTAAAAATGTAGGTGCAACCTATCAGCACCTGATCAATAAATCTTCAAGGAGTAGATTGGCTGCAATATGAAAGTTTACGTAGACGACATACTTATCAAGAGCCAGTCTTCAAAAAATCATATCGTCGATCTTGAAGAGACCTTCAGTGCCTTTGGGGTAACTTTAGGAAAGTTCCTAGGATTCATGGTGTTAAGGCATGAAATCAAAGCAAATCCAAAGAAGATTCGAGCCATTCAAGAGATAACTGCTCCAAAATCAATAAAAAAAGTTCAGCATCTAATGGAAAAAGTGGCAACTTTGAATCATTTTATTTTAAAGTCAGCCAAGCGATGTATGCCCTCTTTCCAAGTTCTCAAACAGTCGAAAAACTTCTACTAGACCAATGAATGTCAACAAGCATTTGAAGAACTCAAGATCTACCTCGGCTCACCTCCTCTATTGGCTAAGCCCGAGCTCAGAGAAGGATTATTTTTGTACCTTACAGTAGTTTTAGTCAAAGAAGAGGCAAAAGTGTAGCAGTCGATCTACTTTATAAGCCAACTTCTGAGAGATGCCGAGATTGGGTATACGAAGTTAGAAAAACTAACTTATGCTCTATTAATTACAGTCCGAAGGCTCCAACCCTATTTTCAGGGGCACACTGTAACTCTTCTCACTAATCAACCAATCAAGATAGTTCTTCATCAAATAGATGCCTCTGGAAGAATAGCGAATTGAACCATTGAGCTTATAGAGTTCGACATCAATTTTCAACCTCAGCCATCAATCAAAGCTCAAATATTGGCAAATTTTATGGTAGATTGCACTATTCCGAATGAAGGTGAACTTGAACAAAAAGAAGTTAGTATTCCATGGTTACAGCTGAACTTCTCTAAAGAAAGAGCAGACCTTCTCGAAGGTTTTTGGGCCCTGTATGTGGATGGCTCATCCAATGCTTTAGGTGTAGGCACATGTTTGATTTTGGTTAACCCAAAGGGAGTCATTGCTAAATATACACTTTGTTTTGAGTTTCCTACAATAAATAATAGGCTTGAATACGAAGCACTGATCGCGGGGTTGAAGATAGCTAAGAAATTGAAAGCAGATCGGCTCCAAGCTTATAGTGACTCCTAGTTGATAGTGGGATAAGTCTGTTAGATATATGTGCCCTAGAAGCCAGAATTGGCTGACACTTGTAATACACTTCTAGGGGCAAAATTATAATTTTGACTAAAATCAATAAATGGGTTATTTTCTATCACATATGTGTATTTAGTGTCTGTGATACATCCTTTGAGTTAATGGTAATGATAATTCATATTTTCAAGAGTTGAAAATTTAAGACATGAATAATCATTATTAACTCATAAATTGCTCTTGACCATAGGATCATCACGAGGATGGTGATTGATCCGGAAGGTTGGTGTACAATCGCTTCTCTTTAGTAGATGAGTCTTGAGTCTACGGTGTGGAGACACCGGAGCGAGAGTATAGGTACTCATTAGAGAACGAGGGCACTGAGCGTGACCACCTCGAGTAGTCATTAGGGAGTCTACCTTCTCGGCAATGACTGACTCGATGCTGCAGTAGTGTGTCTGGTTCTTTGACCTGAGATGCATCGGCAGTTCACCTTGAGGGTGTTATAGTTTGACTACACCATTACTCGGTCTCCTAGCCATATGGAACCCTGAGGTGTATGTTGGCTATAGCATGTTCATTGTAGGAACTGGATTGCATCAAGATGGAATCTATCTACCTCGGTGGTAGAGGAGTAGCCCTATGATGATCATGAGAATCAAGTCCAGAAATCCATGGCCATGGTAGAGTGAAATAATAGAAAGAGTTTCTATTTAGATTTTCACATTGGACTCGAATCGAATGATTACATCATATGACAGAGACTAGGGTTTGACGAGTTCACCTTAACCCTAATCTGATCGGGGCTCAAGATAGAAGAACTTAATCACACAGGTAGCTGCACCAAGAGGTTCGCATTCAGCTCTGATGGGTTGCCACCATATACTGCTAGGTGTCACTGGTGGATTTTGGGAGCAATTAGAATGATTTAGATGATCGATCATTCTAGCTGTTCGAATCAGAAGAGTTCTGATCCATCGAAAGGAGTTTCGATGATGTCGATGATAGAGATCATGACATATCCCATTACCATACAGAACTGAACCTAACTGGGTCACACAAACAAGGGTTTGAATCTGGTGATCATCAATTGAACTGATCTAGTTCAATTGATCTGAATGAGATTCAATTAGGTTCAAGGAAATCGTGCTAGCACTCGATTGAACCTAACGTTCTTCTTTTACTATCATAAATAAGTTGTCCTGACTGAGCCAAAGGAGTTTGTGCTCAATCAGAGGCCTTCACTATGGTCTGACTGGAGGTTGTCCAAGTCAGAAAAGGTTGTCTTATTTTGTAAGACAATACCTGCCATTTTTGGTCACCTGCCATTTCTTGTTCTTTGACTTTGGTCAAAAGTCTGACCTTTGACTGGTCAAATGTTGACCATTGACACTTTGACTTCTGACCACATGTCATGCACCTATTGGAGAGCTGGTGGGGGCCTGTCCCCCTGCCAGAACCTGGCAAGGAGAAGGGCGCACGCCAAGGGTGGCGTGAGCCCAAGTTTGAGGCGCCCTAGGAGTCCTTGTTGGACAAGGACTCCATCTCCTTTTTGGATTCCGATTAGACTTCTTCCTAAGAATCCAACTTTGACTGGTCTTAGGCACCATCTAAGGAGGAATCCAAGGGACTCTATTCCCACCAATCAGATTTAGATCTGATTTCACAAAGGGTTGTGATTGGTTGGGAAGAAGAGGAGTTGGATCACGCTTAGTCTATAAATAAGACCCTGCGCCCAACTCAGATTCAAGCAATTCAATTGAGAAACCCCACGCCCCAAGGCTGCCTCTCCCCTCCTTCTCCATGCCATAATCTCTTCTCCCCTTGCTCTCCACGTCCAAAAGGAGTTTTGGACATTGGTTGGTGCGTATTCGATCAAGAGAAATGGCGATCAATAAAGCAAGAAGGCTGCGCTGCTGCAGGACGCTGTTGATGCTTCAAAAAGAGTTTTGAAATCCTCTCAGATCATGATCCAGATACTAATTATGAGTATAATTGATAGAGTTAATGTACAGTAGGCATCTCCAAATCCGTGAGTGGATAACACGTTAGAATTTCAAATTAAGGCATAGTGTCACATCCTGATGCTCTGTGGGGTAGATCCACACTTGGTGCTACCAGAACTCTTCGCGCTAGCAAACAGGGTCATCAACAGGGTATAGCGTTACCCAAATCAGGAAATAATTTGATTTACTTCTATTCTTATTTTATTTTCTATTTAAAGATAATTAGAATTAGTCTAAAACTATCAAAATCTGATTGAATCAAGAATAATTTTTTTTGAAATATATCTCTTGATCTGATCAGATCTGAACAACGCTGGACGGAAAATCAGATTTCCCTTCAGTGTATCGGAGCCATGGTTCTAAAATTGTTAGATCTATTTTAATTATTTTTATATAAAAAAATAAGTAACTCAAAATTGTCACATTAGATGTATCAGATCTGAATCAGAAGAAATTAAATATTAATACATTTGGATCTAAGACTAAGAAGATATGCATGACTAGTTCTAGAATGAATCGTTCTATAGAAAGTCTTGCATGTTCTTGATTTAATCTGATGAATCATGCTTTAATCTTTTTTATTTACTATTTTTAATATTATAAGTGTTTATATAACATCTGAAAATAGCAAATTAAAATTATTTAATTTTGAATATCATATGAGATATGATTGATGCATGTCTAGACTAGTTGTAGAATAGTTCTACATAATTGTCTAGACTAGAATTTATTTTGATTAGATCAATTTAAATCTAATTTTTTAGATTATTATGAGATAATTTAGATCTAAAATATCATGATTTGATACATGAGATGTATGCAAAATATGCCATGATTAGATCTACTTGTATATGAATACATGATATAGATCTGATACAGTTTTGTAGTATTGAATATTCCTAATTAAGCATTCCTCTTGGCCGTCCGGTCATAAGAACAAAGAAGGTTAAGTCCCTCTCTCCCATTCGATGGGGTGTTCTTTATGATGTGTAGGGGTGCTGCGTGTTCGTCCTTAATCAGAAATCCAAAACTTACTTTCTGCAAAACCCTAGATCCTGAAACCCTAGGATTTATTGTGCATATTTTGTTTATGAACCCTACTTAATTAAGAATTAAGTTTATGGAATATTAATTAGGTCTAAAATTAAGAATTCAGATCTAAGTCATATTCATATACTGGGTCGGGCTTGGGTAGCTCAATTAGGTCTAATGGTTGATCAAAAATGAATCAAGAGTTGGTTAGATGGATCAACAATGCTTAATTGACAGCCTAATAGGATTATCTGGGTCAAGATCGAGTCATGATCAAGCAAGACCTAATTAGGCTCAGAGGTTGAGTCTGGATTGTAGGCTAACCCAATTGTTCTAACTCAACATTTGGTGTCTAAGGTAAGTTTGGAAAATGACCGACTGGTTTTAATTGGAAGCTACTCGACCTGAATGCGTTTTGTACGAGTTAATGGCATATTCTTTCCACCGGTCTCACTTACTCTGGCCATATTTGTTGACACAGTTCTGAATCTGAGGTGGTCAATAATCCGAGCTAACCCATGACCACTAGGTTAGTCATAATTGTTATGCTAAGCCAAGTCTAGTTTAATGAGACCTGAATCATTCTCCCAAGAAAAGATTAAGTCTGAGGTCTTCACCATTGTAGATATGCGGGCCCTTCCCAGGGTTGATTGTTCTCGGCTGATACAGTGACTCAAGTTGCACTGAAAGATGCACCATGTTCTATTAGGCATTGGATGCTAATGGGATGAGGATGAGCTTGGCTCAATATATTCTGAATCAGGTGAGAGACTCAATTAGGACCTAGTCTATGCAATGGGTGGTCTGATCTAACTAAGAGTGATCAATATTTTTGGATAGGGAGATTCATGAAAGAGACCAAGTTTGGTGCACCATGATTAGAGAATCATTGAACAGGTTGTTTCACTTCATTGGCTAACCCATCACCATAACTGTTTAGGTGAGGTGATGAGTCAGTTGGTGGACCGCACCCGCACTAGAAATCATTAATGCATGGAGATTTTTGCATCTCTAGAGCGAGTGAATGGGATCGAGAAATAGTGGAGCAATTTATTTAGAAATAAAAATTCATATACAAATTGGTCAAGCCAAATTATAGTATCTATAGAATTTGACTCTCTAATGAAAATCGTCACTGCTGTCAACCCATCTGGCCGTATCATATGGACACCATAGCACTTGACTGAACCAATTACAAAGATTGGCTCTAGGATACAAAATTATTTTGGGTTTTAGAAGACCGCTTTACCATGTTTGACCAGACCTCCCACCTTCCCAGCCTCCATTACTGAACAGAGAGCGTCTCTAGAAAAGGCATTGAACGAAGAGATAGGCCAGATATTAATGTTGGCTTCCGATGTCAGAAGACTAGGCTCGCCCAACATGAGGATATCGGACTGCTCGCCAAATGTTTGGCACTACCTGCAGGAGATGTTTGGGAACAGAGCGCCGTAGCCAATATCAAGTCACGAAGCGACTTTTATTTTAAGGCTAAGATGCGGTGATGGGCAGTCAGTCCAGATCACTGTTTGCAATGAATCAAGGACATGAAGGCTTGAGAAAGCTCGTGTGAAGTAGACTTGACGTACGACAATATTATTTACAATCCATTTGACTGATGCAATAGATAATTCATCATAATTACACATGCCATAACTTCAGAATTCCCTGGCCGAGTTATGAATATGTGGTTACGCTGATGCTTTCTATGAAAGGTTTCTAAAGGCCTAATTTCTTTCTATGGAACAAACTTCTTCCAAAGAAAGTCTTATAGAAGAAAAAGAAGTCTGTAAAAAGGCAAAGGTGGGAGGATCAAAGAAGAAGAAGGCAAGCCGAAGACAGAAGTCGAGTCAAAGGAAAGTGTTGTCCATTGCAACAACGACGGGGCCCCGGCCATTGAAGCGAAACTGCACCTACTTACTAGCCATCCTGAATGACAAGAAGAGAGGTCCTTCTGGAGGTATCTCGTTATGGTCTAACTTAACGGTTTTCTTCTTACATCAGTTGGGTGCTTGACCTCTGGTTTCCAGTAGCTCATCCATGCACTATCTATGCAGGTCTTGAGGATAGCAGGAGGCTGAGGGATGGAGACATGATGCCTACGCATCAGCGTATGGGCAAGAGTTGCCCTGTATGTAGCCAGTGAAATATACCCTCTTTCGATTACCATCTGGTTTTAGACTTAAGTTTTGAAAGACTGTTATTTATGGCCTAGAGCCGCAGGAATTTGATTTCTGTTTCACTGCTTAGGCCACAAAAGGTTTGTGATCACCTTCTTTAAGCGACGCATTGATAACTTTCTTTTGAAAGAAATAAAATTGCAAATGGGTTCCTTTTAATGGTCTTTTCAGTACATATTGTGTACATGTCTGACACGAGCAATAAGTGAATGACCAAAATGACCTAGGGATAGTCAAACGACAGAGTATCTGGACCTAGAGATTAGGTCATAATAGAAAGAGATAGATCAAACAAATGGAGAACAATGGGCTATTGTTCATTGACTTCCGATCATATCCAACTTTGTGAATCACTGTCTTCAAGGCAAAATGACTAAACCCCTTTTAGTTAGGCCCATGGGAGAGGGCAGATCCTCCTTGCCCGGTACATACTGATGTGTGCGCCATTTAGTGCCGGCTAGAGATAATTATTGTCTAACTATCATTACCTTTGCCGATGATCTTTCTATGTATGGGTTGGTATCTATGGACACAAGTCTGAAGCTTTTGAAAGTTAAAGATTCAAGAATGAAGTAGAAAACAACTGGAAAACCCATTAATGTTCTCGATCAGATCGAGGAGGTGAATACCTTAGCCGGAATTTTAGACTATTTAAGAAAAATGGCATAGTCCTCTCAATGGACTCCATCAGGAACACCTCAACTCAACGGGATTTCAGAACGAAGAAATCGGCTCGATTAAGATATGGATTCGATCCATAGATGAGCTTCACAGACCTTCTGATTTTCTTGGGGACACCATTGTTAACTTCAATTTTATCTACTAAACATAGGATTCCTCTAAAACCATTCTTACCACACCGTATGAGATATGGCACGATAAGAAACCAAAGTTCGAGTCATCTCAGAATTTGGGGTTGTCCGACCATGTCAAAGAACCAGCGGACAAGTTAGAGTTAGGTCCTTCAGAGCTTGATTCATAGGATTATCCTAAGAGTCATTAGAACTATTTCTATATTCTAGAAGACGCATAATTGATTGTGAGTCGACATCCATCTTTCTTGAAAAATAGTTTTATTCAAGATAGCGGCATTGGAAGGCAATCAACTTGATGAGAAAGTCTCACAAGTGGAACGAGCTAAGGACCAAGTTTGGAACCAAATCAGGTTGAGCCAATAGGAACATTACCTCCCTCCACCTCGTAAATCGAAGAGGTTTTTCGTCCCCCCTGACAGATACTTAGTATTTTTCAGAGGTGTAGAAAGAAATTTCCTCATAGGTAATGGTGCTCATGGGTGATAATCCCATAAACCTACACGAGGTGATATCAATATCGACTCTGAGAAATGGATAGAGGCAATGAAGTCAGAAATTGACTCGATGCACTCACCAAGTCCTGGACCTTGGTAGATCACCAAGAAGGTATAGTACCTATTTGGGTGTAATGAGATCTTCAAGAGAAAGATTGGTGCAGATGGGAATGTGGAGACATTTCAAGGCTAGACTAGTGTCAAAAGGTTATAGTCAATTTGCGAAGGCATCGAACTATCAGGATACTTTTCTCCAGTGGCTATGCTAAAAATCCATCCGCACAATTGCTTGCCATTGCAGCCTATTTTGATTATGAATTGGCAAATGGATGTGAAAACGGCATTCCTAAATGGATATCTTTGAGGAAGATATCTATATGGAACAGCCGCTAGGTTTCACATCTAGTGATACTGATCACAAGGTTTGCAGTGCAAAGGTCCATATATGGACTTAAGCAAGCATCTCGGAGCTGGAACACTGCGTTTTCAATGATGTGAATTAAAATGTTTGGTTTCATCAAAAAAATGAAGAGGAAAACGTGTGTTTTCAAAAGGTCAGTGGGAGCGTTGGGTTGTCTTCTCGTATGTACGTGGATAACATCCTCCTTATTAGGAATGATATTCCCATATTGACATCAGCTCAAGATGGTGGTTTGTCCAAGGAATTCTCCATGCACGACCTAAGGGAAAGCATCCTTCATTTTAGGAATTAAGGTCTAAGGGATAGACCAAATAGGATGCTAGGACTTTCACCAGAAGAATGTACATAGAGAAAGTACTAAAGAGGTTTAGTATGGAAACTCTAAGGGATTAATACCCTTCAGACATGGGTATTCATCTTTTCAAGAAGATGTGGCCCTAGCACCTTTGAGGAAAATAGAATGCATGAGCAAGATGCCCTTATGCTTCTGCAATAGGGAGCCTCATGTATGCCATGCTATGTACACGACCTGATATAGCCCTGCTGTGAGTGTCACAAGCAGATATAGTCAAATCATTGGTGAAGAACACTGGACTTCTGTGAAACGTATCCTACGTACTTGAGAAGAACTAAGGATATGATGCTGATCTTTGGTAATGGAGAACTCCAAGTTTAGGGATACACGAGCTCGGACTCATGTCCGATATAGATGACTCGAACGTCGACACTGAAAAGTTGTTTGTGTTTGCAATGGTGATGCTTTCGACTGGAAGAGTTCCAAGCAAGTGGTGATATGCAACCTCATCCACGATTCATCTTCGAGAAGGGTTATCTCGAGATGAGAGAGTCACTCGCACATCATTAATGTGAAACCCACTTACAAAGCGTTGGGCCAGTTAGAAGTTCGAAGGCCCCACCTTGAGAAGATGGGACTTAGACTTGTAGCATTAGCTTTAGGATAAGTGGCTAAATTGTTAGATATATGTCCTGAAGGGAAATCCTTGATTTTCCGGTCCAGGTTTCGTTCCAGATTCTGATAGATCAAGAATATATTTCAAAAAATTTTTCTTGATCCAAATCAGATCTTGATATTTTCAGATCTCATTCTATTATTATTTTATATAATAAAATTAAAACAAGAATAAATTAAATCAAATTAATTTACCTGATTTGAGGTAATACTATTACCCTGTGAGATGATCCTGTTGTGCAGCGGAAAGGTTCTGATCTAGCCAAGCGCCTGGCCTCTACCGGTATCCACTCGGTTAGGATTTGGAGATCCTCTTCTTCTCTATGCATTCCCTCCAAAATTCAGATTCTGGACTCTGATCTGGCAGATCTTCAAACTCTTTTGAAGCATCAAGTAGTCGTCCTTTTTGCAGCAGCGCAGCTTCTTTCTTTTGATCGCCTTCTCCTTGATCTGAATACGCACCAACCAAGTCCAAAACTCTTCTTGGATTGGAGAGCAAGGGGAGAAGAGAACTATGGCATGGAGAAGGAGGGGGAGGCAGCCTTGGGGCGTGGGTTTCTCATTGAATTGCTTGTCATCTAGAATTGGGGCCGCAGGTTTTCTTTATATAGACCTACTGTGATCCAACTCCTCTTCCTCCAACCATCGACAACCTTTGTGAAATCAGATCAATCTGATTGGTGTGGCAATAGGACCCTGGATTCCTCCTTGAGAGGGTGCCTAAGACCAGTCAAACTGGATTCTTAGGAGAATCTCAAGTGTTGCGAATCCAAAAGGGAGTGGAAGTCCTTGTCCAACAAGGATCTCCAGGCGCCTCACTGATGGGCTCCACGCCACCCTTGTTGTGCGCGCCTTCTCACTTGCTAGTTCTGGTGACAGGGGCAGGCCCCCACTCAGCTCTCCAATAGGTGCATTGACATGTGGTCAAAGTCAAAGGTCAATGCGTCAATGTCTTGACCACGTCAAAGGTAGACTTTTGACAAAAGTCAAAGACAGAGAAATGGCAGGTGAACCATAAATGACAGGTAACTGTCTTACAAATAAGCACACTCTTTTGACTTGGACAAATCTCCAGTCAGACCATATGAAGGCCTCTGATTGAGCACAAACTCTTTGGCTAGTCAAGACAACTTATTTGTGATAGTAAAAAGAAGAACGTTGGTTCAAGACTCGAGAAT
>QRFJ01001742.1:0-41744 GCA_006176705.1 Cocos nucifera
CTTCTCAAGGTGGGCTTCGATCTTCTGCTGGCCCAACGGCTTTGTAAGTGGGTCTGCCACATTATCTGTGGAGTTGACTCTCTTGACCTCGACGTAACCCTTCTCGAGGTAATCGCGGATGAGGTGGTATCGCCGCTCAATGTGCTTGGATTTCTGGTGAGACCTCGGCTCCTTAGCAAGGGCTATGGCGCCATTGTTGTCGCAGTAAAGAGGAATGGCATCTGATGGCATTACTCCAATTTCTGCAGCAAACTTCTTGTACCAGAATGCTTCCTTCGCAGCCTCTGATGCAGCGATATATTCTGCTTCCATGGTGGAATCTGCTATCACAGTTTGCTTGGAAACTCTTCCAGCTGACAGCACCACCATTGCACACAAACAGACTCCCAGATGTCGACTTTCGATCATCTATATCGGACATGAAATCCGAGTCTGTGTATCCCTGGACTTGGAGTTCTCCGTTACCAAAGACCAACATCATATCCTTAGTTCTTCTCAAGTACTTAAGGATACATTTCACAGAAGTCCAGTGTTCTTCACCTGGATTTGACTGATATCTGCTTGTGACACTCACAGCATGGGCTATATCAGGTCGTGTACATAGCATGGCATACATGAGGCTCCCTATTGCAGAAGCATAAGGGATCTTGCTCATGCGTTCTATTTCCTCAGGTGTGCTAGGGCACATCTTCTTGGAAAGATGAATACCATGTCTGAAGGGTATTAATCCCCTCTTAGAGTTTTCCATACTAAACCTCTTTAGTACTTCCTCTATGTACATCTTCTGTGAAAGTCCTAGCATCCTATTCGGTCTATCCCTATAGACCTTAATTCCTAGAATAAAGGATGCTTCACCTAGGTCTTTCATGGAGAATTCCTTGGACAACCATAATTTTGACTGATGTCAACATGGGAATATCATTCCCAATAAGGAGGATGTCATCCACGTACAATACGAGGAAGACAACAGCGCTCCCACTGACCCTTTTGAAAACACATGGTTCCTCTTCATTTTTGATGAAACCAAACTTTTTGATCACATCATTGAAACGAGTGTTCCAGCTCCGAGATGCTTGCTTAAGTCCATATATGGACCTTTGCAGCTTGCAAACCTTGTGATCAGTATCACTGGATGTGAAACCTAGCGGCTGTTCCATATAGATATCTTCCTCAAGATATCCATTTCAAGGAATGCCGTTTTCACGTCCATTTGCCATATTTCATAATCGAAATAGGCTGCAACGGCAAGCAATGTGCGGATGGATTTTAGCATAGCCTACTGGGGAAAAGGTATCCTGATAGTCAATGCCTTCGCGTTGACTATAACCTTTTGCCACCTAGTCTAGCCTTGAATGTCTCCACATTCCCATCTGCACCAATCTTTCTCTTGAAGATCCATTTACACCCAATAGGTACTATACCTTCTGGTGGATCTACCAAGGTCCAGACTTGGTTTGAGTGCATCGAGTCAATTTCTGACTTGCATTGCCTCTAGCCATTTCTCGGAGTCGATATCTGATATCGCCTCGTTGTAGGTTTTGGGATCATCACCATGAGCACCATTACCTACGAGGAACATTTCCTCTACTTTCCTCTGAAATAATACCTAAGTATCTTTCAGGGGGACGGGAAAACTCTTTCCGATCTACGAGGTGGAGGAGGTAGTGTTCTTATTGGCTCAACCTGATTTGGTTCCAACTTGGTCCTTAGCTCGTTGTACTTGTGAGACTTTCTCATCAAGCTTAATCTGCTTTCCAATGCCGCTATCTTGAATAAACTATTTTTCAAGAAAGATGGCATGTCGACTCACAATCACATTGTGGTCTTCTGGAATGTAGAAATAGTATCCTAATGACTCTTTAGGATATCCTATGAATCGAGCTCTAAAGGACCTAAACTCTAACTTGTCCGCTTGTTGTCTTTTGACATGAGCCGGACAACCCCAAATTCTGAGATGACTCAGACTTGGTTTCTTACCGTGCCATATCTCATACGGTGTGGTAGGAACGGTTTTAGAGGGAACCCTATTCAGTAGATAAGATTGAAGTTAATAATGAATGTCCCCAAAGAAAATCAGGGAGGTCTGTGAAGCTCATCATGGATCGAACCATATCCAATAGAGTCCGATTTCTCCATTCTGAAACCCCGTTGAGTTGAGGTGTTCCTGGTGGAGTCCATTGAGAGACTATGCCATTTTCCTTGAGATAGTCTAGGAATTCCCGGCTAAGGTATTCACCTCCTCGATCTGATCGAAGAACCTTAATGGGTTTTCCAGTTTGTTTTTCTACTTCATGTCTGAATTCTTTGAACTTTTCAAAAGCTTCAGACTTGTGTCTCATAAGATACACATACCCATACCTAGACAGATCATCGGTAAAGGTAATGAAGTAGACAAAATTGCCTCTAGCCGGCACATCAAATGGGCCGCACACATCAGTATGTACTAGGGCAAGGAGATCTGTGGCCCTCTCCCCATGTCCAACAAAAGGGAGTTTAGTCATTTTGCCTTGAAGACAAGATTCACAAGTTGGATATGACTCAAAAGTCAATGGACTCAATAGCCCATTTTTCTCCAATTTGTTGATCCTATCTTCTGCTATATGACCTAATCTCAGGTGCCATAGATATCTGTCGTTTGGACTATCCCTAGGTCGTTTGGCATTCACGTTTTGCTCGATAGTTAGAACAGGTACATCAATATGTAGCTGATAAAGACCATTAATAAGGAAACCATTTGCAATTTTATTTCTTTCATAAAGAATGTTACAATGGTCCTTAAAGAAGGTGATCACATAACCTTCTTGTGCTAAGCATGAAACAGAAATCAAATTCCTGCTAGCTGCAGGCACATAATAACAGTCTTTCAAAACTAAGTCTAAACCAGATGGTAATCGAAGAGGGTATGTTCCCACGGCTACTGCAGCAACTCTTGCTCCATTACCGACGCGTAGGATCATGTCTCCATCCCTCAGCCTCCTGCTATCCTCAAGACCCTGCATAGAAGTGCACAGATGAGCACTAGAACCAGAGTCAAGCACCCAACTGGATGCAGAAGAAACCGTAAGGTTAGACTCAATAACGAGCATACCTCCAGACGGACCTTCCTTCTTGTTCTTCAGGGTGGCCAGGTAAGTAGGGCAGTTCCGCTTCCAATGGCCGTCGCTGTTGCAATGGAAACACTTTCCTTTGCCATCGGCCTTTCTTCTTCGGTTCTGCCTTCTTCTTCTTTGATCCTTCCACCTTTTGCTTTTTCACAGACTTCTTTTTCT
Source organism: Cocos nucifera (assembly GCA_006176705.1). NCBI lineage: Eukaryota > Viridiplantae > Streptophyta > Magnoliopsida > Arecales > Arecaceae > Cocos > Cocos nucifera. Next base: position 3,270 of record QRFJ01001742.1, read on the forward strand.
TTCCATAAGACTTTCTTTTGGAAGAAGTCCGTTCCATAGCAAGAACTGAGCCTTTAGAACCTTTCATAGAAAGCTCAGCGGTAACCAGCATATTCATTAATTCGGCCAAGGAATTTTGAAGTTTATGCATGTGGTAATTCATGATGAATTGCCCATATGCATCAGTCAAGGATTGCAGAATAATATCGCTCTGCAGATCCAAGTCTAACTTCACACCGAGCTTCTCAAGCTCTTCCATGTCCTTGATCATTGTCAGACAGTGATCTTGGACTGACTGCCCATCACGCATCTTAGCCTTAAAAAGTCATTTCGTGACTTGATATTTGGCTGCGCGACTCTGTTCACCAAACATCTCCTGTAGGTGAGCCAACATTTGGCGAGCAGTCCCGATATCTTCATGTTGGCGCTGGAGCTCATCAGACATCGAGCCCAACATGTAATATCTGGCCTTATTATCTTCGTCTATCCATTTTTTCAGAGACGCTCTCTGTTCAAGTGGATGGACGGAGCTGGTAAGGTGGGAGGGTCCTGGTCCAAAACATGGGTTAACTTCTCTGAACCCAAAACAATTTTGTAGTTCCTGAGCCAATCTTTATAATTGGGTCCAGTCAGTCTATGTGTGTCCAGGATACGTGCCAATGGGTTGGACGCAGACATTTTCCTGTAGAGAGTCAAAGATTCTAGTTAGATACTGTAATTTTGACTTGACCAATTTATTTAGGATTTTATTTTTAAACAAATTAGCTCCCACTATTTTCTCGGATCCCTACACTCCCTCTGTAGAGATGCGAAAATCTCCATGATTAATGATTTCTAGTGGGTGGTGCGGTCTCACCAACTGACTCATCACCTCACCTAACAGTTATTGGTGATGGGTTAGCCAATGAGTGAACAACTCTTGTTCAATGATTCTCTAATCATGGTGCACCCAAACTTGGTCTCTAATTCATGAATCTCACCGTATCCGGAATATTGATCCACTCCTTAGTTAAGTCAGACCCACCATTTGCATAGACTGGGTTCCTAATTGAGTCTCTCACCGTATCCGGAATATTGAGCCCAACTCATCCTCCAGCCCATAGCATCCAATGCCTAATAGACATGGTTGCATCTTCTTCCGGTGCAACTGAGCCACTGTATCCAGCCGAGAACAATCAACCCCGGGAAGGGCCCGCACATCTACAATGGTGGAAGACCTCAGACTTAATCTTTTCTTAGGGAGAATTGATTCAGGTCTCATTAAACTAGACTTGGCTTAGTCATAACAATTATGACTAACCTAGTGGCATGGGTTAGCTCGGATTATTGACCACCTCAGATCAGAACTGTGTCAACAGATATGGCCAGGTAAGTGAGACCGGTGGAAGGAATATGCCATTAACTCGTACAAGAACGCATTCAGGTCGAGTAGCTTCCAATTAAAAACCAGTCGGTCGTCTGTGCCAAACTTACCTTAGACACCAAATTGTTGAGTCAGAACCAATTGGGTTAGCCTACAATCCAGACTCTAACCTCTGAGCCTAATTAGGTCTTGCTTGATCGTGACTCGATCTTGACCCAGACTTAATCCTATTAGGCTGGTCAATTTAAGCATTGTTGATCCCATCTAACCAACTCTTGATTCGGTTTGATCAACCGCTTAGACCTAATTGAGCTACCCAAGCCCGAACCCAGTATTATGAATATGTCTTAGATCTGAAATTCTCAATTTTAGACCTAATTAATATTTCATAAACTTAATTCTTAATTAAGTTAGGGTTCATAAACAAAATATGCACAATAAATCCTAGGGTTTCAGGATCTAGGGTTTTGCAGAAAGTAAGTTTTGGGATTTCTGATTAAGGACGAACACGCAGCACCCCTACACGTCATAAGAACACCCCATCGAATGGGAAGAGAGGGCCTTTAAACCCTTCTTCGTTCTTATGACCGGACGGCCAAGAGGAACGCCTTAATCAGGAACATGTCAATACTACAAAACAGTTTATAGATCTATATCATATATCTCATATATAAATTAGATCTAATCATGGCATATTTTGCATACATCTCATGTATCGAATCATGCATATTTTCAGATCTAAATTATCTCATAATAATCTAAAAAATTAGATTTAAATTGATCTAATCAAAATAAATTCTAATCTAGATAATTATGTAGAACTATTCTACAACTAGTCTAGACATGCATCAATCATATCTCATATGATATTTAAAATTAAATAATTTTTATTTGCTGTTTTTCAGATGTTATTATAACACTTATAATATCAAAAAATAGTAAATAAAGAAGATCTAAAATATGATTTAATCAGATTAAATCAAAGACATGCAAGACTATTCTATAGAACTATTCTATTCTAGAACTAGTCATGCATATCTTCTAATCTTAGATCCAAATCATTTAATTTTAATTTTTTCTGATTTCAGATCTGATCACATCTCATGTGACATCTAAAATCACTTATTTTCTAATTAAAATAAAATTAAAATTAGATCTAAACAATTTTAGAACCATGGCTCTGATACCAGTTGAAGGGAAATCCTGATTTTCCGGTCCAGGTTCGTCCAGATCTGATCAGATCAAGAGATATATTTCAAAAAATTTTCTCTTGATCTCAATCAGATCTTGATATGTTTCAGATCTGATTCTTATTATTTTAATAAATAAAATAAAATAAGATAAATTAAATCAAATTTAATTTACCTGATTTGGGTAATCCTATTACCCTGTTAGATGATCCTGATTGCAGCGGAAGGTTCTGGATCTTAGCCACGCAAGCGCCTGGCCTCTACCGGTATCCACTCGGGTTGGATCTGGAGATCCTCTTCTTCTCTATCACACCTCCAAAAATTCAGATCTGGATCTGATCTGGAGGATCTTCAAAACTCTTTTGAAGATCTGCAGTCGTCCTTTTGCAGCAGCGCAGCCTTCTTGCTTTTGATCGCCTTTCTTGATCTGAATCGCACCAACCAAGTCCAAAACACCTTTTGGACGTGGAGAGCAAGGGGAGAAGAAGCTATGGCATGGAGGAAGGAGGGGAGAGGCAGCCTTGGGGCATGGGGTCTCAATTAGCATTGGAATTAGAGTTGGGCGCAGGGTCTTATTTATAGACTCTTGTGATCCAACTCCTCTTCCTTCCCAACCAATCACAACCCTTTGTGAAATCAGATCTAAATCTGATTGGTTGGAATAGAGTCCCCTGGATTCCTCCTTAGAGGGTGCCTAAGACCAGTCAAAGTTGGATTCTTAGTAGAACTCTAATTGGAATCCAAAAAGGGAGATGGAGTCCTTGTCCAACAAGGACTCCTAGGCGCCTCCTACTTGGGCTCACGCCACCCTTGGCGTGCGCCCTTCTCCTTGCCAGTTCTGGCAGGGGGACAAGCCCCCACCAGCTCTCCAATAGGTGCATGACATGTGGTCAAAAGTCAAAGTGTCAATGGTCAACATTTGACCAGTCAAAGGTCAGACTTTTGACCAAAGTCAAAGAACAAGAAATGGCAGGTGACCAAAAATGGCAGGTAATGTCTTACAAAATAAGACAACCTTTTCTGACTTGGACAACCTCCAGTCAGACCATATGAAGGCCTCTGATTGAGCACAAACTCCTTTGGCTCAGTCAGGACAACTTATTTATGATAGTAAAAGAAGAACGTTAGGTTCAATCGAGTGCTAGCACGATTTTCCTTGAACCTAATTGAATCTCATTCAGATCAATTGAACTAGATCAGTTCAATTGATGATCACCAGATTCAAACCCTTGTTTGTGTGACCCAGTTAGGTTCAGTTCTGTATGGTAATGGGATATGTCATGATCTCTATCATCGACATCATCGAAACTCCTTTCGATGGATCAGAACTCTTCTGATTCGAACAGCTAGAATGATCGATCATCTAAATCATTCTAATTGCTCCCAAAATCCACCAGTGACACCTAGCAGTATATGGTGGCAACCCATCAGAGCTGAATGCGAACCTCTTGGTGCAGCTACCTGTGTGATTAAGTTCTTCTATCTTGAGCCCCGATCAGATTAGGGTTAAGGTGAACTCGTCAAACCCTAGTCTCTGTCATATGATGTAATCATTCGATTCAAGTCCAATGTGAAAATCTAAATAGAAACTCTTTCTATTATTTCACTCTGCCATGGCCATGGGCTTCTGGACTTGATTCTCATGATCATCATAGGGCTGCTCCTCTACCACCGAGGTAGATAGATTCCATCTTGATGCAATCCAGTTCCTACAATGAACATGCTATAGCCAACATACACCTCAGGGTTCCATATGGCTAGGAGACCGAGTAATGGTGTAGTCAAACTATAACACCCTCAAGGTGAACTGCCGATGCATCTCAGGTCAAAGAACCAGACACACTACTGCAGCATCGAGTCAGTCATTGACGAGAAGGTAGACTTCCTAATGACTACTCGAGGTGGTCACGCTCAGTGCCCTCGTTCTCTAACGAGTACCTGTACTCTCGCTCCGGTGTCTCCACACCGTAGACTCAAGACTCATCTACTAAAGAGAAGCGATTGTACACCAACCTTCCGGATCAATCACCATCCTCGTGATGATCCTATGGTCGGGAGCATTTTATGAGTTAATAATGATTATTCATGTCTTAAATTTTCAACTCTTGAAAATATGAATTATCATTACCATTAACTCAAAGGATGTATCACAGACACTAAATACACAGGTGTGATAGAAAATAACCTATTTCATTAATTATAGTCAAAATTACAATTTTGCCCCTAGAAGTGTATTACAAGTGTCAGCCAATTCTGGCTTCTAGGGCACATATATCTAACAGAAATCTCCCACTATCCCTAAACCAATTAAGCCCAAGGGGCTATCTCTTTTTACTTTGTAAAGGCTCCAAATATATTTGGAGGTCTTCCTTCTAATCTTGTTTCTTTGTTGCTAAAGAGCTGACTTGATCGTCAGAGGGTCTTACCAGAGCCACCACCTCGGACTCTAGATGAGACTTATTTTGCAAGTTTCGACGGTGACCTCATCCTCTCCAAATCTAGCTTCGACTTCGACGACAGCCAGATTTTGCATCAACATTTAGGATTTAGGTTTGTGATTTGAAGATCCTAAGATATTTTTATAAAATATGGGTTAAAGGATAATGAGTTAGCTTTGATCAGGTCATTAACTGGGTTAGACCTAGGGTTAGATTAAATATGAACTTAGTTAAAAAATTGATCAAAAATAATTAATAGTTAATTAGAATTAGATCATTTTTTAAAATTAATTTAATAGTTATAGTTGATCAAAGTTCATATATCTAATAAATGAACACTGATCATGGTTCAATGGTTGAGCCCGAGTCTTTAGGCAGAATAAATTAAAATTGATAAATCAATTAGTGTCTAAGGTAAGTCTGGCATTTTTAGATCAGTGGTTTTTAATTGACAGCCTGCTTACCTGGCCATTTTTGATGGTATCTAAGACAAGCCTTAGCAAACCCTTTCACTGATCTTACTTACCTGACCAATGTGGTTAATCAGCTTTTGATTAGGTTGCTCATTGATTTGTGCTAACCCATGTCACATAAAAAATCAATGAGACTGGTTTTATTTAGTGAGACTGATCTAGGTGCCCATGGATGAAAATTAATCCTAGTCCTTAGCAAAGACTTAAGAAGTCAGTGGGAGGACTTGACTTGGTGAAGTTAGTGGGAGCAAATTGATCTATATCTTTTCTATCTTTAAATCATAAATAAATTTTAAATTTTCTAAAATTATTAGATTCTTAAAATGATAAAGTTATGGGGATAACTGAGTCATAGCCTTTCATTAAGTTGGGTGATAATGGATCCATTAACTTAATAATTATTGGAGGCCCAAAGGTCTGGTGCTTATTGACAAATGGAATTATCATTCATAATATGATAACTTGGAAGTATCTCTTTAATGATGGTTAGGTTGACCAACCAAAGTTGGGCTTAATTATTCATTGGTTAGATGTACTAAGTAAGGTCATGTTAATGGTTGGACCTAATTGGATCCTTACAATCGAGGCTCAAAGTCTACTGATTAGATTTCTGAGGTAAAATTAAATTACTAGAAGTTGTTTAGAGAAATAATTGATTAAAGAATCTACCCATAGATGCACATGGATTGATCAGCCAAAGTGGGGCTTGTGTATAGTCTATATGGATTCTAGTACCTACTAGAAAATTAAAGTAATTTTTCAAATTGATGGTAGAAGCTATCAATTCAAATAAAAAATGGATGAATCTTTAGACTAAAATCCAGATCTCTAGGCATAATATAATTCATATACATTAGGTCTTTGTTCTCTTTTTCTTCAGATTAAGGCTAAACCCTAATTACTTCAATTACTATTAGACAACGATGACTTATGGGACCCAACTTCGATAATTAGTATTAAAAATTAAATTTGGTTCAGCAGTATGAAAAGATTCGTGTTGGATCTTCTAAGTCCAGTAAAAACAAAAACCTAAATTAGGCAAAGTGCTTCTACTGTTAGAAGTAAGATCATAGGAAGAAATATTATTTTGAATATCTTGTTTTCCTTGATCATAACAGGCCGAACAAGAAAAAGAAGCAAGAAGCTGCTCATCAAGGATGTTATATGATAACAACTTAAAATTTCTCTGTTAAGTGATTCTACTACCTAGGTACGAGATATCGGTAGTCCTATGCAATTTATTGCAAGGACTGAAGATAAGTAGAAAATTTGAAAATGATGATAGATTCCTAAACATTAGGGTTAGAAATCCTATTCTAGTCCTAGCTTTAGAAATTATCGATCATATTTTCAAAATTTATCATTTAGAGTGATTGTCACTATTGTCCATCATTTATAGTGAATGTGATCTTTGTTGGCTTTTTGACCAAAGATGATCATCATTTATTTATAAAGAGGATTATTATGATATTGCTATAGATAATGTTACAATAATACATGGACAATAAAGAAATAGCATTTAACATTTACATAGCCTATTAAGTGTGATGTACACATTTAATAAACACCAAAGTTAGATAATATCATTAATATTAACCTTTGGCATTATAGGCTTAGTCATATTGACAAGAACGAGATAAATAGGTTAACCTTAGAGGAAAACCTTGACATCAATGATTATGAATCATTGTCGACCTATGAGTTTTATTTTCTTGTAAAGATGATAAAATCAACTTTTACTGAAAAATGTGAAAGAGCCCATAAAGTTCTAAGTCTCATACATAGTGATGTATGTAGACTTATAAAACTCAAGTGCCAAAGAAACATATCAATATTTCATTACGATTATAGACGACCTATCTTGGTATGGGTGCATTAGGCCTAAATCATTTGAAATGTTCAAATGATTTAATAATGAAATAGAAAAATAAACTAAAAAAGGTATTGGAATTCTTTGATCAGATCGAAAAAGTAAATACTTGTCCAGTGAATTTGTGACATATCTAGGAGAGAATAAAATTCTCTTAGTGGATCCATGATGGAGTTTACTAGTCTATCTATTTCAGGATTATGCTCTTGTGACTACTTATTTTACTCTAAAAAATATTTTAAGTAAATCTATCATAAATACTCCATATGGGATATGGACATGATATGGACCTAGACTCTTTCACCTTTAGGTTTGGGGTTGTCCGGTCTATATTAGAATATTTATACATAGATAAACTTGGACCCTGATCTCATAGGTGTATGTCTATAGGGGTTATTAATTCTACCATGCTGAAGAACATAAGATATTCATTAGCAGTAGGGCATTTTTTTTGGAAAGAAGTTTCTTAGAGAAGGAACTAATACCTATTAAGCTGAACTTGGAAAAGTTTGACTAGTAGAAAAGAATCGACATAATCTAATAAACCTATAGAACTAGATTTTATTAGATTAAACTCGAAGCCCATTAAAGTGGCATCTTTAAGAGGATCCGGTAGAGTACTATGTTAGCTAGATAGATATTTTAGTATCTAGGTCCGAGATGGCAATTCTATTGAGCTCGATCAGAACAACAAGGATTCGATCACCTATAGGGATGCAATGTAAAGGTCTGACTCTCAGAAGTGGCTTGGAGTCATGAAATCCAAATTGGAGTCCATGAAGATCAATAGTGTGTGGACACTAGTTGATTCACCTAAAGAGATAAAATTCATTGGATGTAAATGAATTTTCAAAAAGGATCAGAGTAGCACAGATGGGAAGGTAAAGACCTATAAAGGCCGTTTAGTTATCATCTTGGAGTCAAAACTTACATTTTGAATGGATGTTTTTATTATGAATAAAGAAGAACCCTGCATCTAAAAATAGGCAAAATGTTCGATAGTGTTATTCCTTGTGCTGTCCGTGGATGACATTCTCTTAATCGAGAATGACATTTTACCATTACAAGAAATAAAGGTTTAGCTATCATCTTATTTTTTCATGTACAAGACCAGACATGATATACTCATTAGAGGTAGTGAGCAGATATTAGTCTAATTTAAAGTGAGAACCACTAGAAGATTGTATAGACAATCCTTGAGTATTTGAGAAATACTGAGGTCTAGTGATTCAAATATGGAGATATTGACTTAAAACTTATGGGATATTTTGATTTCAATTTTTAGTCAGATCAAGATGACAGCAAGAGAGTGTCGGGTCATACCTTAATAAGTGGAGCAATATGTTGGAAAGGTTTCAAGCAAGATATTGTAGCCTATTCAGTTAGTGATGTAGAGTACATAATGGCATATGATGCTACCATATAGGCTGTGTGGTGGCATAAGTTCATTAGCAAGCTGTGAGAGGTATCCTCCATCAATGGTCCACTCCTAATGTAGCATTGGAGCCATAGCTCAGGCTAAAGAACTGAAGATGCACCATAGGATCAGCATACTTTATAGTGCTATCATCTTTGATTTTGATTAGGGTGACATCGACTTTTAGAAGATCGATAAAAAAAGATAACTTCACCGACCCATTTACTAAGGCCTTGGAACTAAGAAGTTTTATGAACTCAAGTGGAAGATAGGTATTTGATACTATTTTGATTGGCTTTAGTACAAGTGGGAGTTGTTAGAAAATATGTCCTAAAGCCAATCATTTAAGTTGTAGATGATTGAAATTAGTATATGAATTATCAGATAATAATAGTTATTTAGCTTATTCATCATAAAAGTTCTATCTTTCTTAAATGAACTTCTATCTTATGATGAAGTTCTTAGAACCATAATTAATTGATAAAAAAAGATTTATTAGATGGTTCTTAAATTATTCACGATTAAATGATAAGTTATTAATAAGAATGATAGCTTATCGAGTGTAGATTGTTGTATGTTAGATGCTTTAATTATCTTCGTAATTAAGTGATGTGGAGACACTAGTATAGTATATAGATAAGATGCAGGAGTATATCTACACTGAACGTGACCAATATAGCATTCTACTATCAAGAGTAGCTAGCTAAGATCTATGGGTATAAGTGTCCCTCCAACTTGAGATCATCATGGTGACTTATAAGCAACTCACTATACTTTAGTACCAATCTATCTATATTTCTAATATGACAATGAAAGATTTTTGGATATAGTCAAGTACTTGTAGAGTCAGTGTGTGAGTCAAGATAGAATTGACCACTCCTAATTAAGTTCAAGAAGAGAATGTCTGGCTGTGTTTCAATTTAGCAAAACCTTGGCTTGGGTAATTCTCGTGAGGAGTCATGAGATTTATAAAATTTTGAAATATAATATGGATGACTTGTATAAGTATTGATAGCTAACTCGATGTCATCTTGAGCATTATTGATCAAAGGGATGAATTATACGGTAACCATAGACTAGGGTTCTAAAAATGTTGCTTTGCATATATTCGACCTATACAGACGTCAAATATTATTGCTAGATGGTTGTTTTGATTGGTACAGAAATTAGTTCCTATGCTATCAGCTTAAGTTCGAACTTATGGGATTACATACATTAAAGATTGTTATCTGATCGGATGGTTGATCGATGATTTAGAATCATTCTAAGGTCAAACAATCTACGATTGATGTTTGACCTAATACAAGTATTACAGGAGGATCGATTAATAATTAGATTGCTAATAAGCTTAATTTGATTGAGCAATTAAGCTGAGATCAAGTCTAATTGAATTAGATTCAATTAGAATTAGTTTGAACTTAATTAGATTAAGTCTAATTGATTTATTGAATAAGCCAATTACAAGAAAGTATAAGTCCTTATTAGATTAGAACTTGAGTATACCTAATTTTTAATTTAATTAAAAATTAAATTAGATTTAAATTTGATTTAATCTAATTTAATTAGGCTTCTAATTGGATTGTGATTGCCTATTAATTAGTTTGACTCAAATCTCATTAGGATTGGGTCCAAAATGTTTTGACCTAATCTAAAGAAGAAAAGTCCTAGTTAGACTAGGACTCCTCTTCTCTTGCGCCATTAAGTGATTCCATGCCCTCTTTAATTTTTTTCAGATGTTTATGTGAAACATTCGATGCCTAGCAAAGGTTTTCCATGCCCTCCAAACTCCTTGATATCAATCCCTAAAAACTAGGAATTATGACCTAGTCTTCCAAAATTGTTGGCACCTTTTATTTAATTGCTTTTGGCTTGAGAACCCTCTATTTTTTCCATGCAAAATAGAGAAAAGAAAGGAGGGGAGGCGTGGGGTTATGGGTGCCAAGTTTCCTGGAGGAATGGCTTTCTTTAAGACATAAATTGTTGATGTCTTGAAGAGAGAAAGGTAAGAAAAAACTATTGTCTCTTAGAGATTTCTTTCTAACCCTCTTTTGTTTGTTTCTATGAGATATTTCTATGAGAGAAATCTAAGAGAGAAAGAGAGAGGGCATGGAGGATGAGTGCTCCAAGGAGTTGGGGCATGGTAGTCATCTTTGGATATGATCAGATCATGTCCTGATAAGAGAAGGAGAAGAAAAGAAGGTCTTCTCTTAGGGTTTCTTTGAGAGTCCTTCTTCTCCATCTTTTTGTGAAACTTTTCCACGAGAAAAAATTAGAGAGTAAGAGATCTGAAATCATGAAAAAATAATTAAGAAGAAGGTCTCCTCTTGTCCTGGCATAGAGATGTTTCAGGATATCAATGGTTGATGTCCTGAAAGAGAAGATTTGTCTTCTCTTAGGATAATTTTCTTAACTTTTTTTATTTTCTGATTTTGGAAGATCTAAGGGTTGGACTTCTTCCTCAATTCTGTTTGTATTCTTCATCTCTTGGAGTATCCAAGAGTTCTAAAAAATATTTTTTAGATTGACCATCAGGAGGGATTCGCGAGAAACTAGCACTTCGAGCAGATCTTCATTCGACGAACCTCTGATCTGTGTTGCAACCTTGTATGGATTACTTGTAAAGGTCGAACGTGCTGTATAGCTCTAAGCAACAAAGGACAATAATGGGACTCAACTATAGTATTCTCGACCCATGCAAAGGTATAAGATTTGATCTTTTATCTGATTTAGATATGATCTAGGATTTCTATAATAGTTCTAGATCTAGATATTGATTTGATCAATACCAACCATTCTTATTTAATTTTTAGATTTATGTTTGCATCATGACATGTCGTAGGTCCTAGATGTAGGATTTAATGATCGGATCATATGCATTAGTAGATTAAATAGTTTAATCTACATCTTCTGCTATATCAGATTTTAAAAAAGTTTTGAAATACAAGCATGAAATCCTGCATGTTTTCCAACAGATGAAAGATGGGGAAGAAAACAAGAAGGCAAAACCAGACCTAGGTAGAAGATAAGCGGAAGATGATGCTTAAATAGTTGGGAGAGTTCGGAGGTAGTTATGATTATGGATTGTCTACATCCAAACCTCGTCTACCGCATGTTCTCATCATGGCAACACTTGACATCTAATAGGGTATTTATGGCACCATATAGTTGAGCTCCATGCTTAGGAGAATTTCGAAAATCGAAGTCATTTTGAGTCATTCAGCAATAAAGAAGTTTCGGCACCAGTCTGAATAAACCAAAACTTTTCATCTTTTGAGGGCGAAAAGCTAGAAAAGATTTTGGCAATCATAGTTTTTTGTACTCCCTTCAAATGAACTTTGAACTCGAAAGTAGAGGGACAAGTGTTGGGTATAAAATAGCTCTCGTCGAAGTCCAATGGGACATCCGACCTTGATATAGTACCATCTAGAGTTGTGGCAGTCATGTCCAAATTTCAACCAAATTGATCTCCTGATCTTGGTGAATTTATGAAGATCAGCCTTCAAAGGTGACCAGATTCAAAGCTTTATCTAAGAGTGGCCCACCCTAGGAACGATGGTTCTCCCTGCCTTCTCTCGATATCTGTAGACCTTACCAAAATCACACTATGAATCTCGATCAAGATGAACTTGAACAGTAAAAGAAGTTGCTATCAGACTAATTTCGATTCTCAATCTAGAATAGATAGCAGTCGTCCTGTAGATCTTGGCATTCCTGCACCATCTGATCTTGTTTGGAGGCCAACCTTGAAGGTGGCCGAATTCCTCTAATTCACCCTGTAGACAATAGATCTTGGCATTCCTATACCAAGAACCTCGATCGGACAAATTCGAGTCAGTAAGAGGACCTCACCATCTATATAAGTCCGATCCCTAATCTAGAATAAGTAGTAGCTACTCTACAAATAATAAATCTTAGTATTCCTTTAATCCAGACTTTAGGCTGACCTTGGGTATTGGCTGAACTTTCTTCAGAGATCATGGCTGCGGTCCTAATCAAAGAATCCATTGTCTTTTCCAACCTTCAGCCCTCTAGACCAAACACTCCATCTTTGGCCGATCTTGAAGATAGCTGAACTTCTGAGAGGAGTTAAGACAGCATCAGCAAGAAGCCATGAATCTTAGTACTTACCCATCCCAGTTTCAAGTCAATTTTGGATCTCTGTCGAACTCCTTTAGGAAAACCTGGCCATAGTCCTTATTGAAGACCTGTTGTCCTTTTCTAGCCTATAGTTTGCCAAACCAGAATTTCTAGACCCGCTCTTAGTTGATCTTGAAGGTGGCTAAGCTCCTGAAAGCTATGAAAGATAGCTCCTTCTAGGTTCAAGCACAGAGCCTAATCTGCGAGCTCGTCACCCACTGCTTGGAAGTCGATCTTCAAGCTTAGTTAAATTAATCTCCAGTTCCAAACCTCTGCATGAATACTATACCACCAGACTCAGAAGTCTTCAGCCTTCCATCTAAATCCCAACAAATAAAATTCAATCATCTACAAGTCACGATAAATGATAGTTCACTCTCCGTAACAAACTCTTAGTGGCCTGAATGGCGTACTAATATTCTATTATGGCTGTCTCTATCATTCTATTACAGGCTTCATCTATATAAGAGATTCTCTAGATACATTGTTCTCTCTAAGCTCTCCTTTCTACCATAATTCTTCTAAGTACTCCATTTCTTATTGGCTAGAAAACTTACTTAACTATCGAAGGATTCAATCAGAGCCATCCACCTCTGGTCTGGGCTTTATCTTATTTATCTTATCAGTGAGGTCTTCTTCTCCAACTTTAGTGAACTCTGGCATCCAATAGTTTTCCACACCAATAGAATTGGTGCTAGAGGAAGGGCCTCTAAGCCCTTATTCTTAAAGGAGTATCCAGTCGAGTTCTACTTCCTCCTCTTTTCTTCAATTCTGCAACTTGTTTTTCTTTGATCTTCCTTATGTTTTAGTAAGATGCTACCCAAGAAAGCTCCATCCCGACGATCCATCATCTCTGTCGCCAGATCTAACCCAGATCAGCTTGCTCTAACCCTATCACCGATACCTCAACCTCCTTCACCAACAATAATGGTGGATATGGAGTAGTTTAACTTGCTGATACAGCAAGTTAGGAGCCTCACTGAAGTAGTATAGGCCATGTAGCAAGCTTCGACACTAGCTCAGCTGAAGAGACCATCATTAGAGTACTAGGATCTAGTGCAAGGAAGGCTTACCTAGGCAAATCAATCCGTAACCCCTAGAAAGGGGAAGCAGAAAGTGGAGAGCCCCTATTTCAATCATGATTCTACCTCCGAAAGGTCTCTACCTCCCTTTAGCCAGCTGCACTTTGAGATCCATAATCGAGATGATATCCTTGATCGAAAGCTCCAAGAGATGAATCGATGGATTGAGAAACTCCATCATGTGGCCCCTGCCAGCAATGATGACATCTGTACCGATCCATCCTTCACTATCCAGATCATGCAGGAGCCTATCCTGCCAAATTTTAAGCTTTCTCAATTTGAGAGTTACAACAGAACCTCTTCAAAGCCTTCTAGATAATAATGCTACTCCATGGCATGTCGGACGCCATTTTATACCAAGCTTTTCCCTCTCCCTTGAAGGAAGCAGCAAAAAATTAGTACTCAAATCTCAAATCAGGTACCATCTACTCTTTTAATCAAATGAGTCATCAATTTACGGCTCATTTCATCAATATCCAGCATCAGAGATGAGGTTCAGACTTTTTCATCAACATCAAGCAGAACAAAGGGAAGTCCATCCGAGCTTATGTCAGCCATTTTAATACTGTTACACTAGAGATCCAAAACTTGAATTAGTCAGTCGCTATGGCCGCACTGAAGGATGGCCTCCAGAAGAATGATTTTCTTTTCTCTCTGGACAAGAAGTATCCTGGAACTTCGCTAACATGCTAGCTTGGGTTGAGGGCTACACTCGAGCTAAAGAAGCTTTTAAACTAAAAGATGATAAGGCCACAGGAGAGCGATAAGTGGGTAAATCTACCAAGCCTGCACCTATGAAGAAGTCGAGTGAAGCTTGGCCATGTTCTAGAACTCCTTTAGAATGTAGACAGCTTCAAATTCCACCTCGAGCTCATCGACCAAGAAGTCCAAATTGAAGGATGTGGCAGAACTTTTCTCTCAAAAGATTTCATAACTACTCCCCCATGAATGATCCAAAGATCCAAGTGCTGATAAAAATCAAGGAGTAGCTGCCAAGATAAAAAAAAATGCGATCTCAATCAGCTAAGTACAATCCCAATAAATACTATCTCTACCATCATGACCACGATCATGATACTGAAGAATATATCTAACTCCAAGATGAGATCGAGGAGCTGATCAGATGGAGCCAACTAGATCGATTTCTTCAACATTGATTGGAAAGAAGAGAAAATCGACCAAGAGCACTACCACAACTGAAACCACTTTGGAGGGATGAACCACAAGAAGATCGACCCCCGCTTGGGATCATCAACACTATTACTAAGAGACATTGACAGAAAAACACTAGTAGATCAGTAGAGCCGGTGAAGAGTTAAAGGACTGAAGAATCCATTGCTTTCACTAAAGAAGATCCACAAAGGATTTAGTTTCCACATAATGACATGATTGTAGTTACTCTAAATATTATTGATTATGACGTACGCCATGCATTGATTGATAATGGAAGTTCTGCTGATATTTTATTTTATGATGCTTTCTCCAAAATGCTTATACTTGATAATAATATAGGACCAATAAGCTCTCCATTGGTGGGATTCATTGGTGATGTTGTACTAGTTAAAGAAATAATTATTTTATCAATTATGGCAGGTCGGTACCCAAGCCAATCCAATGTTTAAGTTGATTTTCTAGTGGTGAAGGCTCCCTCTGTATACAATGCAATCCTCGACCGACCTGGGTCGTATGCACTATGAGATATGGTGTCAACTTACTACCTGAAGATGAAGTTTTAAATGGAGTATGGAGTCGAAAAAGTCAGGAGAGATCAGGCTTTGGCATGACATTACTACACAATTGCTTTATAGGGAGGAAAGTAGCCAGAACTCTGCCCAGTAGATCGACTTGATGCCTATGATAACTTGACTGAAGAATGAGGGGAACCAATTGATGACCTTATCATAGTTTTCCTGAATAATGGGAATAAGGATCACACAGTTCAGATTGGCTCCAATGTTATCCCCAGGAATGATTTTGATGATTACAAAATATTGGAGCATAACTTTAATACTAACTTTTTCAAGAATATCAAAGCTTTTATTTGTAGAAGGATAAAGGCCGTTGAATGACTCCATAATCAAATGAAGATCCTTTAAGTCATTTGAAATAGTTTATGAAATGGTTTTTGAATAAGAAGAATCTTTTCTCAAAATTTGAGCTGACCCGCATTTGACTCGAACTAGCTCTAGCACGGCACACAGTTATTTCATTAGCTTGGCACAAAGCCAAGCTAGCTGGACGTGGATTCGAGCTGGCTATCTTAAAGTGGTAGAAGATTAGTTTCAAAGTTTTCTTGCTCGAGTCAGCTCGAAGCTCCAACCAAGATAGCTATCTCAAGTCAACGGAAACATGATTTTTGAAGTCTACCATCTGAGCCAGCCTGATGCCCAGCCAAGCCGGCTATCTCAGATCAACAGAAGTATCATTTTCAAGACTGTCGATCGAGCCAGCATGATATAGAATCGAGCCAGCACTCTTAGTAGGATAGAATATCGATTTGCAAAGAGATACTGCTCGAGCCAGCCTGAAGCAAGAATCGAGCCACCTCGACATCATTTGACAGACACAATGGCTAGTTCTGCGACAATCTGCCTTCGCCCAGAATCATTTTCCAACGATCATTTTTTATCTCCAATAGTAATAATCGATAGAATCTATGTCAAATCATCTGGAACCACTTGAGAATGATTATGAAAAAAGAAAAAAAAATAAAAGGAGAACACTATTCAAGCTCAAGTTATTTAAGAAGAGAAAAGAAAATGAGTGCTTTGAGATAATCCTGTCTTCAAGGAGGTTCACCAACGCCCATTCAATTTCTTCTTGAGATTTTTTAAGTGCATTCAAAGAGGAAAGAGAAGAGTTAATTGACAGCATTCAAAACTTCCTTAAAGAAAGCTTCAATTACAACAATTAGATCAAAAAATAGGATTTTCTATGTTGTACTCTCTTTCATTCAATCCTTTTGTTAAAGTATTAGCAGGGGCTGATACTTGAAGGGCTCATCTTATACCAAACTTAGTTTAGTTTGGAGGAGCCTTAGGTTACAGGCTTATAAAAATTTTGATTGGTTGACCTGGGATAAAACCAATTGGGTTTATTTATAATCCTGGTGAAAACAAACATGCTATAATCAGGTGATTATAGTGAAAATTCCTAAGAAATTGCTTGGAATGTGAATGTAAGTGCTGGAGGTGCACCGAACTACTATAAATCTACTATGTTTGTCTGTGTGCCTCTCTTCTCATTTGTTGGGTTTACTTTCTACCATTTAGTAATTTTTCTATTCTGCACAATTCTTCATTTACATCACACATCACTCATTAAGTTTGTTAAAATTTTTAATAACCCAATTCATCCCCCTCTTGGATTGTCTAGCTAGACAACAAGTGGTATCAAAGTTAGGTTCTTAGCTAGAATTGATCTAACCATTAGGAGATAAAGATCATGACAATACAATTGGAAGGTTCACTTGCCGAAGGGCAATTCACTAATAGACCATCATTTTTCAATGGCACAAACTACATATATTGGAAAGCTCATATGAGAATCCTCATTCAAGCTCTTGATTATAATATGTAGAGTGTCTAAATCAATGGGCCGCACACACCCACCATTGTAGTCAATGGCATTAGCACACCCAAACATGAAAAGAATTGGAGTGATAAAGATAAAAAGTCAATTCAGCTAAATGCTAAGGCTATGAATGTCTTGTATTATGCTTTAGATACCAACGAGTTTAACTGAATCTCTACTTGCAATTCTTTAAAAAAAAATTAGGATAGACTCGAATCACTCATGAGAGCACAAACCAAGTTAAGAAATCAAAGATTAACATGTTAGTGCATCAATATGAGCTTTTCAAAATGGAATCCACTGAATCAATCACTAAAATATTCACACACTTCACTGACGTAACTAAAATATTCACACACTTCACTGACGTAACTAATGATTTAAAAGTCTTGGAAAGATTTATGCTAATAGTGATTTGGTGAGACAAATACTTAGATCGTTGCCAAAGTCATGGGAAGCAAAGGTCACTGCAATACAAGAGGCCAAGGACTTGAATAAGCTACTATTGGAAGAATTGATTGGATCATTGATGACATATGAAATTACTATGAGGTAGCATAATGAAGGTGAAGGCAAAAAGAAGAGGACCATTGCCCTCAAATTTGCTACAATTGATGAAGAAGAGGATGAATCAACGGATGAAGATGAGGACATAGCACTGGTCACAAGAAAATTCAAAAAAATTATAAGAAGAAGAAAGCAAGGCTTCAAGAAGAAATCTCTGAACTAAGGTGAAACAAGCAAGGACAAGGAAATGGAAAGGGAGCAGCCATTATACTTTGAATAAAGAAAATCTGGACACTTCAAAGCTGATTGTCCCAACTTAAAGAAAAGCTTCAAGAAGATCTAGAAGAAAACAATGATTACTACTTGAAGTGACAGTGATAAATCTAGCTTCGATGAAGAATTTGAAGATGTTGTAAACTTGTGCTTCATGGCGTAAGAGAATGAGGTAAATCTCGAAACCACTCCAGATTATACTTTTGAAGAATTACAAGATGCCTTTTATGATCTAATGAAAGAATATTGAAAAATATCTAGTAAAAACAAAAACATGAAAATAATATGTGATACCCTATCCAAAGAAAAAGAAGAATTCCTATTAAGAAATAAGCTTTTAAAAGAAGAAAATGACTCTTTGAGAAAGAAAGTTCAAACGTTGAAACCATTGGTTGATAAGTTCACATGTAGTTCTGAAAAACTAAAAATAATTTTAAATAACCAAAAAGCGATCTATGATAAAGCTAGAATAGATTATAATCTTAACAAGAAACAAAAATTCTTAAAGAATCTCTACACTAACTCAATATCATCACATTCCTCTTCAAACATTACTTGTTTCTGCTGTGGTAAGTTAGGACACAAAGCATATGCATGTAATTTTAGTAAAACTAATGGAGATATAGTTAAGAAAATTTGGGTTCCTAAGGGAACCATAAATGCGAATCCTAAAGAACCCAAGAAGACTTGGGTACCTAAATCAGCCACTTGATTATTTTGCAGGAATGTCTTGCAGCCAATAAAGATAAAATAGTTAGTATCTAGATAGTGGCTATTCAAGACATATGACGGATGATAAAGAATAATTCATTATCCTTAAGAAAAAGAATGAAGGATTGATAACTTTTGGTGACAATGAAAAAGAAAAAAAATATTAGTATTGGTAGAATCAAACTCACTCCCTCCACCTTCATTGAAAATGTTTTATTTGTTGATAACTTAAAGCATAACTTATTAAGCATAAGTCAATTATATGATAAAGGTTTCAAAGTCATTTTGAATCATCTTTATGCATAGTCACTAGTCCCTTTGATAATAGTATCATGTACATTGGACATAGATGTGGAAATATCTACATGGTCGATAATGACGAGATAGCCATAAAGAGTGGCTTGAAGGAACCAGATCTAGGATTTCACGGATAGATTTTGAAACTTTTTCAAGATCAAGCAATCGAAGACTTAAATAAATTAAATATTTATTTAAATAAATATATAAATACCTAGATCTTAGATCTATTACACGATCAAGGCATGATATTAAATCAGAAATTAAAAACATAAAGGAGAAGGAAAGATTGATCATATCAATCAAGATCTATTTTACATCTAATGTAGCTATAAAATAATAGATCGGATCTGTTACCTAAGCAAGTTAAATATTCTAACTTACTGATCTAGACTTGAGGATGAAGTCATGAGATGCACATGTGTCTGGCCTCTAGGCGTCGTCCACACGAGCCTACGAACACGATCAGAGATCCTGATGCAGGAAATCAGCATAGTATGCTAACACTGTGCTGATCTCTCTTCGACGATCAATCCGATGCTTTTTTCTTCGAAAGTTAGATACTCCAAAATATCAGAAGAAAAGAAAGAAGATTTGTGATGCTGAGACATCTTTCAAAAGCTCACAAAAAAGGAGGAAGAGATCTGAAACAAAAACCCTAGAAGAAGATCCTCTTCTTCTTCTTTGTTCTTTTTCTAGACACCTTGATTTGTGTTTTCAATATCTCCAAGACCTAGATGAATTTTTCTTTGATTTTTTTATATCAAAGAGATCTCTCAAATGTCTATAATCTACAAAAATTTTAACAAAAAGTTTTTTTTAAATAAAGAGATATGTAGAGTCCAAGTTAGGTCAAAAACTTAGACTAGGAAGGACCAAATAAGGAAAGTTGTTGGGGCGCCCAACTCTTGGGCACCCCCACCTTTTTCCTGCCATGGACCAGCAAAGGGGGCGCATAAAAAATTCCTCTTTTACCATGAAAATTAGAGGAAATAAAGAAAGATGGGTCGGCACACAATGAAAAGAAGATTTGGTCAATAAGGATTCTATCTCATAGAATCCTTAAGCAAAACTAATTCCTCTTTTGACTTGGTCTTCCAACAAATTTCCATATGAGAAAAAGAAGAGAGAAAGGGGGGCATGAGAAACCTTTGGGCATAGAGAATTTTACATAGAAACATAAAGAGAAAAGGTGGGGCATGAGGATTAGGTGGCACAAGGAATAGGGAGTCCTAGTCACACTAGGACTCCTATTTTGACTTAGTCAAACAAGATCTTTTAACCAAATAAAAATAAGAGTAAACTAACCCAATTAAATAAGATCCTAACCCATTTAAGAATTTAATTAAATTAGATTAAATTAGATTTAATTTTAATTTAATTTTTTAATCAAATTAGAAAATTATCTTGATTCGAGTCCTAGTTAGACTAGGACTAGTTCTTCCTTGCACTTTTCTAATCAAATTAAGTCAATTAGAAATCGAATTGCTAATTGATTCTCTTCCAACACCTGCACTAGGTCAAAAATCAATCGCATTGATCATTTAACCCTAAAATGATTCTAAATCGCTGATCAACTATCCAATCCGAACGTGAACTCTAATGTGTGTGACCTCATAGGTCCATATCTAAGTTGGTAGTATAGGAACAAATTTCTTGTACCAATCAAAGTGACCATCTAGCAATGATACCCAATGGTTGGATAGGTCAAAAGATGTAGAATACCATCCTTAGAATCCATGCAAACATAATTTTCATATAATTCATCCTCTTGACCATAATGCTCGTAAGACACCTTAGAGTTCAACTACCAACTCTGATCAGGTTGTCCACATTATATTTCAAACTATCAAATCCATCTGATGGATTACCTTGATCAAGATTTTGCTATATTAAAATACAGTGATACATTCTTCTCCAACTCTTGGAGTGGTCAATTCCATCTTGATCACACTCCGACTTCATAAGTACTTGACTGTGCCCTGAAGCCTTACATTGCTAAATTAAAAATTCAGTTAGTCTGGTACCAAAGCACAATGAGTTGCTTGCAAGTTATTGAGGTGATCTTAGATCTAAGAGATACTTATATCTATATCCCATCAGAGACATTCTCGATCGTAGAATACTCTGGAGTTGGTCACGTTCAATGATGATGTACCCATACATCTCACCTGTATACCATACCAGTGTCTCCACACTCCTTGGTTAAGAGGACAATCAACCTATATGGCATATAGCGACCTATGCTCGATAGATGTTGTCATCTTAATTAATAGCCTATTATTTAGTCATGAACAAATTTAAGGACTAATCGATAAATCCTCTCTTTATCAAAACTAAATAGTCCTAAGAAATTCATCACAACAATGGAGTTCATTAGAAGATGTAAATTTATGATGAAAAAGATGCCAAAAAATTTTTATTAATTAATAAATCAATTACAATATCTCAACCATCAATAGACTGATGATTGGCTTTGGAATATAATTTTTAACAACTTCTACTTATCCTAAAGTCACTCGGCACAGTATCTAATACCCATCTTTGACTTATGGTTATCGAACTTCTTGATTACCAGGGCTTTAGTGAAGGGGTCAGCTAGGTTCTTCTTTTCGTTGATCTTCTAAAGGTCGACATCACCACGATCCATGATCTCACGGACCAAATGGAAGTGGCATAGAATGTGCTTTGTCCGCTGGTGTGCCTTCGATTTCTTTGCTTAAGCTATGGCGCCAGTGTTATCGCAGCAGAGCAAGACTAGACCATCAATGGAGGGTGCTACTCCAAGCTCGGTGATGAACTTCCTCAGCCACACAGCTTTCTTTGCTGCATCTGATGCTGCCATGTACTCTACTTTGCAAATAGAGTCAGCCACTGTATGCTACTTAAAACTTTTTCAGTGGATAGCTCTACTATTTAGAGTAAAGATATACCCCAACACACTTTTACTGTCATCATGGTCAGATTGAAAGCTAGAGTCTGTAAATCTGACAAGTTTCAGATCTAACTTACTATAAACCAATCATTGATCTTTAGTATTTCTCAAGTACTTAAGGATGGTTTTAACCACCTTTCAGTGATTTTCTCCAGGGTTAGACTAGTATCTACTCACTAATCCTAATGGGTATGCCACATCTAGTCTCATACATGTCATTGCATACATAATAGATCCCACTACCAAAGCATATGGGATTCTACTCATATGCTCTCTCTCTTCAAGAGTTGTCAAACAATCCTTCTAAGAGAGAAATTTCTTGGCCTATCGGAAGATAGCCATTTTTAAAATTCTCCATGTTGAATCTCTTCAGCATAGTTTTTATGTACGTGGACTCGGATATGCCAAGCATCCTTTTAGATCTATCCCTATAGATCTTCATCCCTAGGATGTAGGATGCTTCATCCAAGTCCTTCATGGAGAACTATGATGACAATCAGACTTTTATTCCTTGTAGTGCGGGAATGTCATTTTTGATTAAGAGAATGTCATCCACATACAAAATAAGAAATACCATTACTGGATCATTTGCCCATTTATAAATGTGGGGTTCTTCTCCGTTCTCAACAAAGCCATACGTTTTGATCACTTTATCAAAATGCATGTTCCAACTCCGAGATGCTTGCTTTAATCCATAAATGAATCTTTGAAATCAGCACACCTTAGACTCATCTGTGGATGTGAATCTCTTAGATTGTGTCATATACATCTCTTCGGTTAGCTCTCTATTCATGAAAGCCGTCTTCACATTCATCTATCAGATCTCATAGTCCAGGTGGGCAGCTATTGTAAGCATTATTCGAATAGATTTGAGCATTACCACTGGGGAGAATGTCTCATCATAGTCAATACCATAACATTGATGATACCCATTGGCAATCAGATAGGCTTTATAGGTCTCCACCTTTCCGTCTGTGCCTCTTTTTCTTTTGAATGCCCATTTACATCCAATTGGTTTAACCCCTTAAGGTGAGTCAACTAATGTCCATACATCATTGACCTTCATGAAATTCATTTTGGATCTCATGGCTTCTAGCCATTTCTCAGAGTCGGATCTCTGTATCGCATCCATATAAGTGATCGGATCCTCATCATTCTCATCGAGTTCGATGGGATCACTATCCTAGATCAAGAATCCATAGTATCTATTCGAATGGCACGGTACTCTAACGGATCGCTTTAATCGTGTGGGTTCACTAGGCTTCAGATCTAATCTGTTCAAATCTGACTTAGGTTTAACATTCTGTGTTGGACTTTCTACCTATTGAACTTCATCAAGTTCAACCTTAGAGGCAACGACTCCTTCACTAAGAAACTTCTTTTTCAAAAAGGTTATCCTAAGGCTAATGAATACCTTTTGTTCATCAGCATGGTAGAAATAGTATCCTTTAGTCTCTTTTGGGTATCTTATAAATGCGCACTTGTCAGACCTAAGTCCAAGTTTATCTGTAATTAATCATTTGATATAAGCCGGACACCTCAAGACCCTGAGGTGTGAAAGTGTTGGCTTACGTCCTGTCTATATCTCATTTGAAGTTCTAACCACAGATTTACTTGGAACCCTATTTAAAAGATAGCAAGCTGATTTGAGTGCATATCCCTAGAGGAATATCGGCAAACTGGCAAAATCCATCATGGATCAGATCATGTCAAATAGAGTTTGATTTCTTCTTTCAGATACACCATTATGCTGTGGTGTTTATGGAGGAGTCCATTGGAAGAGAATCTCATTCTCTTCTAGATATGTGAGAAACTCACCAAAATGGTATTCCCCTCCTCGGTCAGATTGAAGAGTTTTAACACTCTTTTCAGTTTATTTTTCTACTTCACTTCGAAATTATTTAAACATTTCAAATGAATCCAATTTATGTTTCATCAGATAGACATATCCAAATTTGGATAGATCATCTATGAAAGTAATGAAGTAGACATATCCATCTTTGGCACTAGTACTCATTGGTCCACATACATCAGTATGTAATGGTCCTAAGAGTTCAGTAGCTCTCTCACCTTTTTCAGTAAAAGGTGACTTAGTCATTTTACCAAGAAGACAGGATTCATAAGTTGGAAGCGATTCACAATCACTAAGTTTGAGGATACCCTCTTAAGCCAACTTGCTTATCCTGTTCTTGTTTATATGACCCAGCCTACAGTGCCATAAATAGATATCTATCACATTATCTAATTTAGGATGTTTGCTAGTTGAATAGACTACATTAATAGGTTGTGATAACATATATATACCATTATTCGATTATCCATAGAAAGCAGTAACACCATTCACAATGACATTATAAACTCGTTTCTTTATTAAAATTTTATAATTATTCATGGCTGAAAGGCCTACAGAAATTATATTTAAAAAGAAACTAGGATAGAAATGACAATCACTAAGAACAACAGTATAAGATTCAAATACAAGTTTCAAAATTTTTAAAGCTAGAACTGGAACTAGTCTTCCATCTCTAATGTTTAGAAATCTCTCGTCTTGCTCAAATCTTCTACTAACCTACAATCCCTATAATGAATTGCAAATATGATAAGGGTTTTCGGTATCCAATACCCAATCAGTAATATCACACATAGAGAAATTATAAGAAGTTATCATATAAATATCTTATCCAGTAACAGCTTGCTTCTTCCTCTACCTGTTCGGGTCCAGGGAGGAAATGTGATGCGGGATAGCCTAAAAAAAAAAGAAAAGATCAAGCTTCCTTCCATTCGTCAATAATAAATCATGTCTGATCGTGGCACATTATTTTTAGGATAGACAGTATAGTTGCTTATACTCTGCTCAGGAGGTGTGACTGATTGACATGGGACCAAAGCATGATCAATCTAAATGATGCTGATGAATGTCATTTTAGAGATCAATAAATAACTAGCAATAATAAAATAAATAGATAGATAGCAGAAATTAAACATGCTTATGAATAATTATTAAAAAAAATATAAATAGAATGAAGGATAGTAAGAAATTAAGCCCACAAGAAATCCAAAAAAAAGATAAGAAGAATTTGGATCATGGTAGTTAAGAAACTACCCTGATTAGGGCTCTTAATCTTTTAACCAAGCAAATCTATTGATAAAGAATTGGGACTTTACCAACATTGGATCTAAAAAGAAATAAGTAAAAATCAAAGATCAATTGAGAAGGAACGAAGGTCCTTGTCAATGTTTGATCTGAAGAATAATATATCACTCTTTCTCTCTCTGCATGATAGATGAAAATCTTGAAGGAGACAGATCTTCTTTTGATGGAATAGGCTTATGTAGGTAGATAGTGAAGATGAATCGGGGTCGTAGGAACATTGAATCTCAAAAAAATGAAGGTTAAAGAGATAGAAAAAGGTAGGCCTCACACCCTCCCCTCGTGGGATGATTTTGGGTCTCACAACCTCTCCCTCTCGGAGTGACCAACACAAGCATTTATGAAAATTGTAAAGTGATTTATTCATTCATTGTCTCATTCATGAAAGATACATGGGTTTATATAGGACCCTAGGGGTCCTATTTCTTTAGGAATCCTATTCCCTTTACAAGAAAAAAATCAATCCTTCCAACAAAAAAGTAAAATATTATGTTTGATTTCCAAATACAATAATATATCATATCTATCTTTTATGGAACCATAGAAAAGAAATCAGCCTTTTAACAAAATAAGTAAGAAATCAAGAACTCTTAAGGAATCCTATGAAAAAAAAGAAACTCCATATGGGCGCTTGATGCCTGGCACAACTTGGCATGAGGATCCTTGGGCATGGCACTGCTGGTGTGTGTATTTTTTCTCTGGGCATGTGGAGGATGGTGGCTCCAAAGATGATGTGGACCAAACTTGTTTCTTTATGATGATCTATTTCCAAATAAAGCTCAATCCAAAAATAATCCAAGTATGGTCCTATAGACCCAAAACTAAATGCATCAAAAGAACTAATTGATTAAATCAAAAGGACTAGAATAAAATAACTGAAGTAGAGTTATTCTGATATGGCTTCTTCAATCCAAATTGAATCTAAATTATGTTGCCAACTTCTGATGGCTCTGGTATCCGTACCAATTCTCTCGAGGTAGGAAGAACTTGACCTTATTGAGTGGGGGTCGATTCTGCTCTGGTGACGCTCAAGCAAATCATGATCAATACGCTTCAGCTCTTCTCGAGTGATCCAGGTATCCTCGAACTCCGATCATCCTCGCCATTTAACTAAGTACCATTGATAGCCTCGACTCTGGGTGGAGATGATCTGCTTATCCAAAATTCTCTCAATCTGATCATGCTTTGACATTTTGGCTGGTGGACATTTAGGAATAGACTCTCTCTCAAAGGTTGCTTCAGGCTCAAATGGCTCACTAGGTATCCAAGTTGGCTCTTTATAGGCAATGAGATCTGAAACGTTAAAAGTAGAGCTAATCCCAAAATCAGAAGGTAAGTCCACAACATACGTATTTGATCCGATCTTCTTTAAAATCTTAAATGGATCTGTTCCTCGAGCATATAACTTCTTGACGGTTCTTGGTGAAAATCGTTCAGACCTCATTCGAACCATCACATAGTCTCTTTCCGCAAACTCTAGGGCACATCGATGAGGATCTACATTTTGTTTATAAACTTTATTAACTAATACTAATTTTTTTACTGATCTCTTTATGTAAACTCTTGACATGCTGTGCAAATGACTCTGCAGATTCAAAAATTCTAGCATGCATGGATAGTGGGATAAGGTCTATTAGTTTTCTAGGCTGATATCCATGAACTACTTCAAAAGGACTCATGCCAATGGACCTATTAATAGAGCTATTATGCAAATTTAGCTCAGGGCAATAAAAGATCCTAGTTATCCATATGTTCCCCAATCAAGCAATGCAATAAATTTTCAAGACTCCTATTGACCACTTCAGTCTGACCATCTGTTTGTGGGTGAAAGGTAGAAGAAAATTTCAATTTTGTGCCTAGAAGGTGTCATAGTATTTTCCAAAAGTAGCTCATGAATCTAACATCCCTATCAGACATAATGGTTTTGGATAATTCATGCAATTTAACAATCTCATCAAAGTATATTCTTACAACTTTCGAAGCGTTCGACGTTTGGCAACAGGGCAAAAAATGGGCCATTTTTGAAAATCTATCTACAACCACTAGAATTGAATCATGCTTTCTAACTATTTTAGGTAAGCCTAAAATAAAATCCATTGTAACATCTTGCCAAAGACAGTCTGGTATAGGTAAGGATGTGTATAGGCCTGTGTTCTATTTTTTTTGCTTGGCCATGGCACACGTTCTACACTGGACAACAATTCGAGCAACATCTCTTTTCAGGCTTGGCCAAAAGAACTGAACTTCTATCAATTCTATGATTTTATTTCTACCAAAGTGTCCAGCTAATCTTCTAGCATGTAGTTTTCAAACTAGAAAATCTCTTAAAGATGTACGAGGAACACACAGCCTAGCTCCTCTAAATAAGTAACCATCCTGAAGGGTATATTCACTATATTTTGTAGATGGTCCTTTTCGTAAAATGATAAGTATGCTACCAAAATCTAGATACTCCTCATAATCTTCTTTAATCTTATCAAAACCAATAATCTCTACACTAATGGTGGACAACAAAGTATGACGATGACTTAGGGCATTAGCAGTGCGATTCTCTACACACGCACAGTATTTCAAAACAAAAGTATAGGCTTGCAAAAACTCGACCCACCTACTATGTCTATGATTCAGTTTCTTTTGAAAATTTAGGAATCGGAGGACTTCATGATCTGAGTATAAAATAAATTCTTGCAGTAGTAGATAATTTCTCCAATATCTTAGGGCTTGGACTACCGCATAAAACTTCTTATCGTGGGTAGAATACTTTAGTTTAGAATCGTTAAATTTCTCACTAAAATATGCTATCGGATGACCTTCTGGACTAAGGATACCACCAATCCCAACTCCTGACGTATCACATGCTACTTCAAAAACCTTGGAAAAATTAGGTAAACATAGGACTGGGGCGTGGGTCATTTTGTCCTTAATATTTAGGAAGGCTCTATTGGCTGCTTTAGTTCATTCAAAATCTTCCTTTCTAATACAGTCAGTGATGGAAGCGGCTATGGTGCTAAATCCTTTTATGAACCTATGATAAAATATTGCTAATCCATGAAAACTTCGTACGTCATACACACTCTTGGGTACCGGCCACTCAACTATTGCTTTGATCTTTTTAGGATCGGCAGACAAACCATCGGGGGTAACAATAAAACCTAAGAAGTTGACATGGTCCGTCATGAAAGCATATTTTTTAGAATTGACATATAGACTTTCTATTCTAAGGACTTGGCAGACTTTTCGAAGATGATCTAGATAGTCCTCCCTAGTTCGACTATAGATCAAAATGTCATCAAAGTATACGACTATAAATACTCCTATAAACAGTCATAGTACTTGGGTCATCAATCTCATGAAAGTACTAGAGGCATTAGATAATCCAAATGGCATCACCATCCACTCATATAAATCATCTTTCATCTTAAAAGCTATTTTTCACTCATCTCTTGGTCTAATCCTTGCTCAATGGTAACCACTCTTGAGATCAATCTTAGAGAAAATAGTGACTTCGGCCATCATATCTAGCATGTTATCTAACCTAGAAATAGAAAAATAGTACTTAATGGTGATCTTGTTAATGGCATGACTATCTATGCACATCCGTCATGTTCCATTCTTCTTTGGTGTCAATAGTACAGGAACTGCACAATGACTTAAACTCTCTCTCATGAATCCTTTTTTCATCAGCTCTCCAACTTGCCTTTATAGCTCAGCATGCTCAGTGGAGTTCAACCTATAATGAGGCAAATTGGATAGGATGGATCTAGGTACCAAATCAATGGTATATTGAATGTTTCTCATGGGTGGTAAGTGATCTGGGAGATCCTCAGAAAAAATATCATGAAATTTACTAAGAATGCTGACTACTTCCTTAGAATGATCTATCTTAGGGTCCTCATGAACTTCTCTCACAGCAATCATCCAAACTGGTGATCCTTTACTCACAGTTATCTCTAATTTCTTAGCACCCATTAGATGGAGACTTTTCTTTTTGATGTTTTCTTTTGATCCATCACCTATCTTTCTATTGATAGCCTTAGGTGGGGAAGGATTGATCATGATCTTCTTACCCTTATGAGTGAAACTACAGGAGTTGGTTCGGCCATAAATCGTAACATCATTGTCAAACAGCCAAGGCCAACCTAATATGATACTTCCGACTTTCATGGATAAGACATCGCACCAAATATGATCCTAATAAGAATGGAGCTGGATGGGAACACAGCATCTAAGTTTGATGGAAATAGAGGAGGAATCTATCCAAGATACATGGTATGGACTAGGATGATCTATAGGAGCTAATCCTAATCGCTTAACCATATCGATGGAGATGGTGTTGATATAGCTATCGCTATCAATGATCATCTTATAAATTTTGTTACTAAATTTTATGAAGATATGAAAAATAGAAGTCCTACGTCAGTCTTCACTCTCCTTAGTCTGTACTAGAACATACCTAACGACTCTAAGCCTAAAGTCTAACTTCGATGCAACAAAACTTAGGATTTCCTCAATACTCTCAAACTACTCGGCTAAGTCTGGATCAGCTTCATAAACTTTCTCCTTAATATTTTCTAGAGTTTTTTCTTCTAATTATTCCATAAATAATGATCGGTTGGGACATTGTATAGCAAAATGATCGTAATCATGGCACTTGAAGTAGTGAAATCGAGAACTACTATCTTTAGATAACTCTCCTGTAACTCTCTTTTCTTTATCTTTTTTTCTCATAATAGAATTTGTAGGTGAAGGTCCATTACTAGGAGTTTAGGTAGTATTGGCTCTCGATCCAGAAGGGGTTACATGGCTAGGTTCAAGATGATGGATGGTTGAATACCTAAAAAATCTCTCAAAGTCTAGGGCAAGTTAATAAGCTTGTTCTAACGTAGTTACCTCTCACAAAAAAAGCTCACGTTGGATACCTTTTCATAATCCGGCTCTAAATCTAGATAAGATAACAACCCTATCTTCAAATACTCCACATCTCATGAGGTACTCATCAAATCTCGTGATGTACTCTATGATTGATATATTTCTTTGAGTAAGTCTCTGCCACTGATCTAAAAGTCTATATCGGTAGGAGGTGGGAAGGTATTTTTCTCTGAGTTTCTCCTTTATTTCATCCCAGGTTTCTATCAGATCTTGTCTTCTATGGTTGAGAAGATGTTCAATACTTTTCCAATAAAGTCGGGCTTATCTAACCAACTTCATCTTAGCAAACCTAACTCTTCTTGCTTCAGACATTTTGTACCATCCAAAATAGTGGTCCATGCCCAATTCTCAATCTAGGTACTCTCTCGGATCTAGACAACCATCAAAACTTGGGGCTTTGACCTTCACATTCCTAAGGACATGCTCATCCTGGTCGAACTGATTATGATGGGGGCGTGCTGCTGTAGATCGATCTAGGTTGAGGTTCCTTCTTCTCTATCCTATAGGTAGTTAGGGAGACCCAGGTTCAGATTATCTTTGCCTAGCTTCTTCTAATATTGTTATTCTTTCACTCATGGTTTTCATAAAATCTTTCATATCATCAAACTTCTCAGTCATGGCATTAATGATGGCAGCTGTATTGGGATCCATGTTGGTACTGGGTGAGAAAGTAGAATGTTGGTACTGGGTACCTGATCTAGCAGTCATACAAGTCCGGATGAAAAAATAAGATGCAGTAAAAAAGAAAAAAATCCTAAAAAGTAAATTATGAAAATTTAACTTGTAGTAATTTTAAATTATAGAATTTAAACTAAAGCCCAAACCAATCCGGCTCTGATACCAAATTGATATGGGACAGCCTGAAAAAAAAAAAGAAAAGACTAAGCTTCTTTTCGTTCATCAATAACAAATTACATCTGACCGTGGCACATTATTTTTAGGACAAACAGTATAGTTGTGTATACTCTACTCAGGATGCATGATTGATTGACACGGAACCAAAGCACAATCAATCTAAATGATGCTGATGAATGCCATTTTAGAGATTAGTAAATAACTAGCAATAATAAAGTAAATAGATAGATAGCAGAAATTAAACATGCTTATGAATAATTGCAACAAAAAAAATATAAATGGAATGAAGGATAGCAAGAAATTAAGCCCGCAAGAAATTCAAAAAAAAATAAGAAGAATCTGGATCATGGTAGTTAAGAAACTACCCTTATTAGGGCTCTTAATCTTTTAACCAAGCAGATCTATTGATAAAGAATTGGGTCTTTACCAACATCGAATCTAAAAAAAAATAAGTAAAAATCAAAGATCAGTTGAGAAGGAACGAAGATCCTTGTCAGCATTTGATCTGTAAAATAATAGATCACTTTTCTCTCTTTGAATGATAGATGAAAATCTTGGAGGAGGCAGATCTTCTTTTGGTAGAATAGACTTATGTAGGTAAATGGTGAAGACGAATCAAGATTATAGGAACATTGAATCTTAAAAGAATGAAGGTTAAAGAGAGAAAAAAAAAGGTGGGCCTTACACCCTCTCCTCATGGGGCAATTTTGATGTAAGATATATGGGCCCTAAAAGTTAGAATTGGCTGACACTTATTGTACACTTCTAAGGGCAAAATTATAATTTTAACTATAAATAATAAAATAGATTATTTTCTATCATAATGTGTATTTAGTGTTTGTGATACATTCCTTGAGTTAATGGTAATGATAATTCTTATTTTCAAGAGTTGAAAATTTAAGACATAAATTTTCATTATTAACTCATAAAATGCTCCCGACCGTAGGATCATCGTAAGGATGGTGATTGATCCGAAAGATTGGTGTATAATCACTTCTTTATAGTAGATAAATCTTGAGTCTATGGTGTAGAGACTCCGGAGCGAAAGTACAAATACTCGTTAGAGAACGAGGGTACTGAGCGTGACCACCTCGAGCAGTCATAAGGAAGTCTATCTTCTCATCGATGACTGGCTTCAAGCTGTAGTGGTGTGTCTGGTTCTTTGACCTGAGGTGCATCAGTCGTTCACCTTAAGGGTGTTATAGTTTCACTGTACCATGACTCGGTCTCCTAGCCATTCAGAATCCTGAGGTGTATGTTGGCTATAGCATATTTATTGTAGAAATTGGATTACATAAAAGAGAAATTTGTTTACCTCGGTAGATGAGGAGCAGCCCTATGATGATCATGAGAATCAAGTCCATAAGCCCATGGCCATGGCAGAATAAAATAATAGAAAGAGTTTCTATTAATATTTTCACATCGGACTTGAATCAAATGATTAAATCATATGATGGAAATTAGGGTTTGACGAGTTCACCTTAACCCTAATTCGATCGGGGCTCAAGATAGAAGAACTTAATCACACATGTAACTACACCAAGAGGTTTATTTTCAGTTTTGATGGGTTGCCACCATATACTGCTAGGTGTCACTGGTGGATTTTGGGAGCAATTAGAATGATTTGGATGATCGATCATTCTAGTTATCTAAATCAGAAAAGTTTTGATTCATCAAAAAGTGTTTCAATGATGTCGATGATAGAGATCATGACATATCCCATTACCATATAGAATTGAACCTAACTGGATCATACAAACAAGAATTTGGATCTGGATATCATCAATTGGACTAATCCAGTTCAATTGATTTGAATTAGATTCAATTAGGTTCAAGGAAATCGTGCTAGCACACGATTGAGCCTAATGTTCTCCTTCTATAATTATTAAAAGTTGTCTTGACTGAGCCAAATGTATTTGTGCTCACTCAGGTATCTTTAATTGGTCTGACTAGAGCTTGTTCAGATTAGAAAAGGGTTGTCTTAATTTATGAGATAAATTTGAGACAACACGTGCCATTTTTCGTCATCTGCTAATTCTTGTCTTTTGACTTTGGTCAAACATTGACTTTGGATACTTAGACATCTGCCCATATGTCACGCACCCATAGGAGAGCACATAGGGGCTTGTCCCCTTACTAGAAAGAGGAAAGGAGAGGGTGCATGCCTAGGGAGGCGTGCACCCAAGGATAGGGATGCCTGGAGTCCCATATAGATGGGATTCCAGGTTGCTTCTTGAAATCAAACTAGGTGGCGCCAAGGACTCTGCTTTGACCAGTCTTGGTGCCACCTAAGGGTGTTGGAGAGGGGCTCTCATCTGATTGGATCAGATGATGTCATTTCATCCATCAGATTTAGATCTGATTGCATGAAGAGACGTGATTAGTCGGAATGATGTGGCACTGCATGGCGTAGCAGGATCTATATAAATCCTATCTGTGCCTAGCTTAGAAGAATATCTCCCTTTGCCCATGCCACATTACCCTCTCCCTCTCTCCTTCATGCCTTCCTTAGATCCTCTCTCTCCTCTCCATGCCTAAGAGGCTTTGGGCTTAAGTTTGATGCGATCCAAGCAAGAGAAAGGCAACAAGAAAGGAAGAAGGCAGCACTACTGCAAGAGACGACATCGATTTTTCAAATGTTATTTTGAAGACCTTCAAGATCAGATCCAGATCTGATCTTTGGAGGATAGATCAAAAAGGAGGAGATATCTAGATCTTACCCAAGTGGATACTGGTAGAGGCCAGGTGATTGCATGACTGCATTCAGAACCTCAGGCAATCAGTAGGATCATCACAGGATAATTAGATTACTCAAGAACAAGGTATAAATTAAATCTAATTTAATTTATTATTTTATTTTATTTTATTAAATCTATCAAATTAGATCTAAAAAATATTATATTTGATTTAGATTTAAGAAAAAAATTTTAAAATATTCTTCTTGATCAAATCAGATCTGAACGAATCTGATCCAAAAAATAAATTTTTTCCTTCAACTGGTATTAGAGTCAGGTTCCCATAAATTATTTAGATTTGATTTTAATTTAATTTTAATCTAATAATTATATGATTTTATATATCACATAAGATGTGATTAGATCTAAAATCAAAAAAATTAAAATTAAATAATTTAAATCTAAGTTCTACAAGATGCATGACTAGTTGTAGAATAGAATTGTTCTATGTATAGTCTTGCATGATCATAATTTAATTTGATTAAGTTATAATTTTAAATTAATTTATTTACTATTTTTTAATATTATAAATATTATAATAAGATCTAAAAAATAAAAAATAAAATTATGTAATTTTTGGTTCATATGAGATATGATGAATGCATATTTAGACTAGTTATAGAATAGTTCTACATAATTATCTAGAATAGAATTTATTTTGATGTGATCAATTCAAATTTAATTTTTTAGATAATTATGAGATAATTTAGATCTGAAAACATGCATGAGATGTATGCAAAATATGTTTATAGTTAGATCAATTTTTATATATGAGATATATGATGTACATCTAACTAGTTTTATAGTTTTTATATTTCTGATTAAGGCATTCCCCTTGACCGTCCGATCATAAGAACAAAGTAGGGTTTAAATGTCCTCTCCTTCCATTTGATAGGGTGTTCTTATGATGCGTAGGGGTGCAGCGCATTCATTCTTAATGATAAATCAATAACTTATTTTCTACAAAATTCTAGATCTTGAAATTCTAGGATTTTATTTACATATTTTGTTTGTGAACCCTAAACTTAATTAAGAATTAAGATTATGAAATATGTTAAGTCTAAAATTGAGAATTTAAGAGCTAATACATATTCATAAAATTAAGTTTGGACTTGGGTAGCTCAATTAGGTCTAAGCGGCTGATTAAACTGAATCAAGAGTTGGTTAGATGGATCAAGAGTGCTTAAATTGACCAGCCTAATAGGATTAAGTCTGGATCAAGATCGAATCACATGAGTGATCGATCAAGCTAAGACCTAATTAGGCTTAGCGGTTAGAGATGGCTTGTAGGCTAACCCGATTGATTCTGATTCAATAATTTGATGTCTAAGATAAGTTTGGCAGATATGACTGACTGATTTTTAATTGAGAGCTACTCGACTCAAATGCATTCTTATCGAGTTAATGGCATATCCTTTCCACCGGTCTCACTTATCTGGTCATATTTTTTTGGCTCAGTCCTGATCTGAGATGGTCGATAATCTGAGCTAACTCATGCCACTAGGTTAGTCATAATGGTTATGATTATGTCAAGTCTGGTTTAATAAGACCTAAATTAAATCTTTCTAAGAAAAGATTAAGTCTAAGGTCTTCCACCATTGTAGATGTGCGGACCCTTTCAGGGTTGATTGTTCTCGATTGGTTACAATGTTCAATTGCACCGAAAAGATGCAACCATTTCTATTAGGCATTGGATGCTATGGGCTGGAGGATGGATTGGACTCAATATTTTGGATACGGTGAGAGAATCTATTAGGAATCCAATCTGTGCAAATGGTGGGTCTGACTTAACTAAGGAGTGGATCAATATTTCGGGCATGGTGAGATTCATGAATTAAAGATCAAGTTTGGGTGCACCATGATTAGAAAATTATTGGACAAGAGTTATTCACTCATTGGCTAACCCATCATCAATAACTGTTAGATGAGGTGATGAGTCAGTTGGTGGGACAGCACCATCCACTAGAAATCATTAATCATGAAGATTTTTGTATCTCTACAGAGGAAGTGTAGGGATCCAAAAAAATAGTGGAAGCTAATTTATTTAAAAATAAAATTCTAAATAAATTGGTTAAGTCTTAATTACAATATCTAACTAAAAACTTTGACTTTGTATAGAAAAATGTCTGTGTCCAACCCACTAGCACATATCCTGGACACCCATAGACTGACTGAATCCAATTACAAGGAAGATGCAATTGATATGCACCAAATCAACCCTTGTTGGGACGTGAGTCCAAGTCAATTGAGGTAATGATAGTCAGATCCTATCATGACATCATCGAAAACCTGATGATAGGAACTTCTGATCCGAAGAGTAAATGCGGATTAATAAACATCTCTAATTGCTTCTCAAAATCACATGCCTACAATTGGTGACTATCAGTAGCAATCGAACTTGGTGCAGCTATATGTAATCCTATCTGAGCCGATGCAATTAGATAAGTGAACCGCAACCATTTCGCAGATATCATCATCATCTACAATAAGAACTAATAGAAACCTTATTCACTATTACCATGGCCATGTGACTTATCGGGACATTGATCCATGATTCACATAGGCTGCTACCATACTATCGAGGGTAAAACATTTCATGAATCCAATTCCTCAATGAAATATGTTATAGCCAACATAACTCAGGGTCTGCAGGCTAGGAGATCGGATGTACAGTGTGCAACATAACACCCTAAGGTGAACGACTGGATCCGCAGCTAGGTAAGAAACAGCACACCACTGCCAGAGAGTCGTCATATGACGAAGGTGACCAAAGATAATCGAATGTACCACACTCATTCTCAACGAGTATTGTACTTCGCTCCTAGTCTCTACACCATAACTCAAGATTTATCTAAAAGAGAATGATACACCAATCTTTCGACAATATCCATCCCCTAGATGATCCTACGGTCGGAGCTTTATGATTAACATCAATCGTAAATTGCACTCTTCGAAAATATGGAATATCACATTAACCTCAAAGGAAATCATAAGAACAAAACCATGTCTGATGACAAACCTTATATCGATATAGTCAAAATCAATTCCGCCTAGAATGATACGTGGTCATCAAATCTGGCTTTGGCACATAATATTCACATCTTCATTATCTAAAAGTCATTGGCCTACAATCAAGTCACTTCCAAGTTGCTCATCTCATACTGGCAACGGCTAAGGGTCGCCACACTTACTGTGATGACTCTCTTGACTCTACGTAACCCCGAGGATCGGGATGCAGATCGTATCTGCCGCTCAATATGCTGGATTTTTTGAAAACCAGTCTTACGGAGGGGCAATGGGATTTTTCGAATAGAGGAATGGATCTGATGGCATACCTCCAATTCGTAGCAACTTTTGTACAGAAGCCTCCTTCATAATTCAGACAGCGATATACGCTTCAGGGGAACTATATCACATTGACTTTGACTTCCAAGCAGCACGACCATATGAAACACAAACAGCCCCAGATTCCTCGATATCTAATCGGTACATAAACGAGCTGTTACCCCGATTGAGTATCCCGTTATCAACCACCATATCTTAGTTTTCTTCAGTACTTAAGGATACATTCATAAATCCTGTGCTCACTGATTGACTGATATCACATGTAACTCAGATGGCTATAAGCGATACGAAGATAAGCATACACAGCTACCCTATCAAAGCATAATGGATCTGCTCGCATTCCATTCCAGGTATGGTGCACATCTTGAAAAGATGAATACCATTTCTCAAGTAGAATACCTCTTAAGTTCAATAAAACTCTTTAAGTACTTTTCTCGACATCTTCTGGAAAGCCAGAATCACTATGATCTATCCTATAAGACCTTATCAGGATAGAAGAATGCATCGCCTAGTCTCTTGAGAAATCTTAGACAAGCCATATTTACGTGTAACCATAAAACAACAATAATGAGCATCCACGTACAATACGAAACGCATCGCCCACTACCTTTGGGAAAATACAGCGATTCCGCTTTGTTGATAAACAAATGTTTGAATCACAATGAATTAGTTTACAGTTTGAGAGCTTGCTAACCATAATAGATTGTCAGCTTTGCAAACACTTATATGCATATCACTCGATGAAACCTAGCGAATTGTCCATTAATATCGCTTCCTCCAAGAACATCAAGAACTTCACACCTTCAAATTATCTTAATCGAATAGGCTGCAATAAATAATGTGTAGATGGATTTAGCAAGCGCGGGAAAAGGTATCCTGTAAGTAATGCGCTGCATTGACTAAACCTGTTGCCCTACTTAGCTTTGATATTGTCTCCAATTTTTATGCTGTACCCAATCTTTCTTTGTAATCCATTTACACCATAGTACTCATACTTCTGGTGATCACAAGTCAGACTTGTTTGAGTGGCAT
This sequence comes from Cocos nucifera, assembly GCA_006176705.1. Classification (NCBI taxonomy): domain Eukaryota; kingdom Viridiplantae; phylum Streptophyta; class Magnoliopsida; order Arecales; family Arecaceae; genus Cocos; species Cocos nucifera. The sequence continues at coordinate 41,562 of QRFJ01001742.1, forward strand.
AGACGTCAATTTGTACGTCATTGGGCTCTTACCATTTTTTCCGAGAAGTGATATCGATATGACCATTTGCTTAACGTTTGGGATCATACCTAACATGACCATTACATACGAGGAACGTTTCCTCATACTCTGGAAATAATGCCTAAGAATTTCAGAGGATGGAAAACCTTTCGGTTAAGGGGA
>QRFJ01001742.1:41769-66653 GCA_006176705.1 Cocos nucifera
GGAGGTAGTGTTCTTATTGGCTCAACCTGATTTGGTTCCAATTGGTCCTTAGCTCGTTCCACTTGTGAGACTTTCTCATCAAGCTTGATCTATTTTCCAATGCCGCTATCTTGAATAAACTATTTTTCAAGAAAGATGGCATGTCGACTCACAATCACATTGTGGTCTTCTGGAATGTAGAAATAGTATCCTAATGACTCTTTAGGATATCCTATGAATCGAGCTCTAAAGGACCTAAACTCTAACTTGTCCGCTTGTTGTCTTTTGACATGAGCCTGGACAACCCCAAATTCTGAGATGACTCAGACTTGGTTTCTTACCGTGCCATATCTCATACGGTGTGGTAGGAACGGTTTTAGAGGGAACCCTATTCAGTAGATAAATTGAAGTTAACAATGAGTGTCCCCAAAGAAAATCAGGGAGGTCTGTGAAGCTCATCATGGATCGAACCATATCCAATAGAGTCCGATTTCTCCGTTCTGAAACCCCGTTGAGTTGAGGTGTTCCTGGTGGAGTCCATTGAGAGACTATGCCATTTTTCTTTAGATAGTCTAGGAATTCCCGGCTAAGGTATTCACCTCCTCGATCTGATCGAAGAACCTTAATGGGTTTTTCTAGTTTGTTTTTCTACTTCATGTCTGAATTCTTTGAACTTTTCAAAAGCTTCAGACTTGTGTCTCATAAGATACACATACCCATACCTAGACAGATCATCGGTAAAGGTAATGAAGTAGACAAAATTGCCTCTAGCCGGCACATCAAATGGGCCGCACACATCAGTATGTACTAGGGCAAGGAGATCTGTGGCCCTCTCCCCATGTCCAACAAAAGGGAGTTTAGTCATTTTGCCTTGAAGACAAGATTCACAAGTTGGATATGACTCGGAAGTCAATGGACTCAATAGCCCATTTTTCTCCAATTTGTTGATCCTATCTTCTGCTATATGACCTAATCTCAGGTGCCATAGATATCTGTCGTTTGGACTATCCCTAGGTCGTTTGGCATTCACGTTTTGCTCGATAGTTAGAATAGGTACATCAATATGTAGCTGATAAAGACCATTAATAAGGAAACCATTTGCAATTTTATTTCTTTCATAAAGAATGTTACAATGGTCCTTAAAGAAGGTGATCACATAACCTTCTTGTGCTAAGCATGAAACAGAAATCAAATTCCTGCTAGCTGCAGGCACAATAATAACAGTCTTTCAAAACTAAGTCTAAACCAGATGGTAATCGAAGAGGGTATGTTCCCACGGCTACTGCAGCAACTCTTGCTCCATTACCGATGCGTAGGATCATGTCTCCATCCCTCAGCCTCCTGCTATCCTCAAGACCCTGCATGGAAGTGCACAGATGAGCACTAGAACCAGAGTCAAGCACCCAACTGGATGCAGAAGAAACCGTAAGGTTAGACTCAATAACGAGCATACCTCCAGAAGGACCTTCCTTCTTGTTCTTCAGGGTGGCCAGGTAAGTAGGGCAGTTCCGCTTCCAATGGCCGTCGCTGTTGCAATGGAAACACTTTCCTTTGACATCGGCCTTTTTCTTCGGCTCTGCCTTCTTCTTCTTTGATCCTTCCACCTTTTGCTTTTTCACAGACTTCTTTTTCTTTCCATAAGACTTTCTTTTGGAAGAAGTCCGTTCCATAGCAAGAACTGAGCCTTTAGAACCTTTCATAGAAAGCTCAGCGGTAACCAGCATATTCATTAATTCGGCCAAGGAATTTTGAAGTTTATGCATGTGGTAATTCATGATGAATTGCCCATATGCATCAGTCAAGGATTGCAGAATAATATCGTTCTGCAGGTCCAAGTCTAACTTCACACCGAGCTTCTCAAGCTCTTCCATGTCCTTGATCATTGTCAGACAGTGATCTTGGACTGACTGCCCATCACGCATCTTAGCCTTAAAAAGTCATTTCGTGACTTGATATTTGGCTGCACGACTCTGTTCACCAAACATCTCCTGCAGGTGAGCCAACATTTGGCGAGCAGTCCCGATATCCTTCATGTTGGCGCTGGAGCTCATCAGACATCGAGCCCAACATGTAATATCTGGCCTTATTATCTTCGTCTATCCATTTTTCCAGAGACGCTCTCTGTTCAATAGATGGACGGGCTGGTAAGGTGGGAGGGTCCTGGTCCAAAGTACATGGGTTAACTTCTCAGAACCCAAAACTAATTTTGTAGTTCCTGAGCCAATCTTTATAATTGGGTCCAGTCAGTCTATGTGTGTCCAGGATACGTGCCAATGGGTTGGACGCAGACATTTTTCTGTAGAGAGTCAAAGATTCTAGTTAGATACTGTAATTTTGACTTGACCAATTTATTTAGAAATTTTATTTTTAAACAAATTAGCTCCCACTATTTTCTCGGATCCCTACACTCCCTCTGTAGAGATGCGAAAATCTCTCCATGATTAATGATTTCTAGTGGGTGGTGCGGTCTCACCAACTGACTCATCACCTCACCTAACAGTTATTGGTGATGGGTTAGCCAATGAGTGAACAACTCTTGTTCAATGATTCTCTAATCATGGTGCACCCAAACTTGGTCTCTAATTCATGAATCTCACCGTATCCGAAATATTGATCCACTCCTTAGTTAAGTCAGACCCACCATTTGCATAGACTGGGTTCCTAATTGAGTCTCTCACCGTATCCAAAATATTGAGCCCAACTCATCCTCCAGCCCATAGCATCCAATGCCTAATAGACATGGTTGCATCTTCCCGGTGCAACTGAGCCACTGTATCCAGCCGAGAACAATCAACCCCGGGAAGGGCCCGCACATCTACAATGGTGGAAGACCTCAGACTTAATCTTTTCTTAGGGAGAATTGATTCAGGTCTCATTAAACTAGACTTGGCTTAGTCATAACAATTATGACTAACCTAGTGGCATGGGTTAGCTCGGATTATTGACCACCTCAGATCAGAACTGTGTCAACAGATATGGCCAGGTAAGTGAGATCGGTGGAAGGAATATGCCATTAACTCGTACAAGAATGCATTCAGGTCGAGTAGCTTCCAATTAAAAACCAGTCGGTCGTATGTGCCAAACTTACCTTAGACACCAAATTGTTGAGTCAGAACCAATTGGGTTAGCCTACAATCCAGACTCTAACCTCTGAGCCTAATTAGGTCTTGCTTGATCGTGACTCGATCTTGACCCAGACTTAATCCTATTAGGCTGGTCAATTTAAGCATTGTTGATCCCATCTAACCAACTCTTGATTCGGTTTGATCAACCGCTTAGACCTAATTGAGCTACCCAAGCCCGAACCCAGTATTATGAATATGTCTTAGATCTGAAATTCTCAATTTTAGACCTAATTAATATTCCATAAATCTTAATTTTTAATTAAGTAGGGTTCATAAATAAAATATGCACAATAAATCCTAGGGTTTCAGGATCTAGGGTTTTGCAGAAAGTAAGTTTTGGATTTCTGATTAAGGACGAACACGCAGCACCCCTACACATCATAAGAACACCCCATCGAATGGGAAGAGAGGGCCTTTAAACCCTTCTTCGTTCTTATGACCGGACGGCCAAGAGGAACGCCTTAATCAGGAACATGCAATACTACAAAACAGTTTTAGATCTATATCATATATCTCATATACAAATTAGATCTAATCATGGCATATTTTGCATACATCTCATGTATCGAATCATGCATATTTTTAGATCTAAATTATCTCATAATAATCTAAAAAATTAGATTTAAATTGATCTAATCAAAATAAATTCTAATCTAGATAATTATGTAGAACTATTCTACAACTAGTCTAGACATGCATCAATCATATCTCATATGATATTTAAAATTAAATAATTTTTATTTACTATTTTTTAGATGTTATTATAACCATTATAATATCAAAAAATAGTAAATAAATAGATCTAAAATATGATTTAATCAAGATTAAATTCAAAAACATGCAAGACTATTCTATAGAACTATTCTATTCTAGAACTAGTCATGCATATCTTCTAATCTTAGATCCAAATCATTTAATTTTAATTTTTTCTGATTTTCAGATCTGATCACATCTCATGTGACATCTAAAATCAATTATTTTTTAATTAAAATAAATTTAAAATTAGATCTAAATACTTTTAGAACCATGGCTCTGATACCAGTTGAAGGGAAATCCTGATTTCCTCGGATCCAGGTTCGTTCAGATCTGATCAGATCAAGAGATATATTTCAAAAAAAAAATTTTTCTTTGATCTATATCAGATCTAAGATATTTTAGATCTAATTCTTATTATTTTAATAAATAAAATAAAATTAAGATAAATTAAATCAAATTTAATTTACCTGATTTGGGTAATCCTATTACCCGTTGATGATCCTGTATGCAGCGGAAGGTTCTGGATCTAGCCACGCAAGCGCCTGGCCTCTACCGGATATCCACTTCAGGCTGGATCTGGAGATCCTCTTCTTCTCTATCACATCTCCAAAAATTAGATCTGGATCTGATCTGGAGGATCTTCAAAACTCCTTTTGAAGATCAGCAGTCGTCCTTTGCAGCAGTGCAGCCTTCTTAGCTTTTGATCGCCTTTCTTTGATCTGGATCGCACCAACCAAGCTCCAAAACTCCTTTTGGACATGGAGAGGAGAGGGAGAAGGTGGTTTGGCATGGAGGAAGGAGGGAGAGGCAGCCTTGGGGCATGGGGAATTGTGATTCATCTTATTTCAATCAATTTGAGTTGGGCGCAGGGTCTTATTTATAGACTGACTGTGATCCAACTCCTCTTCTTCCCAACCAATCACAACCCTTTGTGAAATCAGATCTAAATCTGATTGGTGGGAATAGAGTCCCCTGGATTCCTCCTTAGAGGGTGCCTAAGACCAGTCAAAGTTGGTTCTTAGGAGAACTCTAATTGGAATCCAAAAAGGAGATGGAGTCCTTGTCCAACAAGGACTCCTAGGCGCCTCCAACTTGGGCACACGCCTAGGGTGGCGTGCGCCCTCCTCCTTGCCAGGTTCTGGTAGGGGGACAGGCCCCCACCAGCTCTCCAATAGGTGCATGACATGTGGTCAAAAGTCAAAGTGTCAATGGTCAATGTTTGACCAGTCAAAGGTAGACTTTTGACCAAAGTCAAAGAACAAGAAATGGCAGGTGACCAAAAATGGCAGGTAATGTCTTACAAAATAAGACAACCTTTTCTGACTTGGACAACCTCCAGTCAGACCATATGAAGGCCTCTGATTGAGCACAAACTCCTTTGGCTCAGACAGGACAACTTATTTATGATAGCAAAAGAAGAACGTTAGGTTCAATCGAGTGCTAGCACGATTTTCTTGAACCTAATTGAATCTCATTCAGATCAATTGAACTAGATCAGTTCAATTGATGATCACCAGATTCAAACCCTTGTTTGTGTGACCCAGTTAGGTTCAGTTCTGTATGGTAATGGGATATGTCATGATCTCTATCATCGACATCATCGAAACTCCTTTCGATGGATCAGAACTCTTCTGATTCGAACAGCTAGAATGATCGATCATCTAAATCATTCTAATTGCTCCCAAAATCCACCAGTGACACCTAGCAGTATATGGTGGCAACCCATCAGAGCTGAATGCGAACCTCTTGGTGCAGCTACCTGTGTGATTAAGTTCTTCTATCTTGAGCCCCGATCAGATTAGGGTTAAGGTAAACTCGTCAAACCCTAGTCTCTGTCATATGATGTAATCATTCGATTCGAGTCCGATGTGAAAATCTAAATAGAAACTCTTTCTATTATTTCACTCTGCCATGGCCATGGACTTTCTGGACTTGATTCTCATGATTATCATAGGGCTGCTCCTCTACCACCGAGGTAGATAGATTCCATCTTGATGCCATCCAGTTCCTACAATGAACATGCTATAGCCAACATACACCTCAGGGTTCCATATGGCTAGGAGATCGAGTAATGGTGTAGTCAAACTATAACACCCTCAAGGTGAACTGCCGATGCACCTCAGGTCAAAGAACCAGACACACTACTGCAGCATCGAGTCAGTCATTGACGAGAAGGTAGACTCCCTAATGACTACTCGAGGTGGTCACGCTCAGTGCCCTCGTTCTCTAACGAGTACCTGTACTCTCGCTCCGGTGTCTCCACACCGTAGACTCAAGACTCATCTACTAAAGAGAAGCGATTGTACACCAACCTTTCGGATCAATCACCATCCTCGTGATGATCCTATGGTCGGGAGCATTTTATGAGTTAACAATGATTATTCATGTCTTAAATTTTCAACTCTTGAAAATATGAATTATCATTACCATTAACTCAAAGGATATATCACAGACACTAAATACACATATGTGATAGAAAATAACCCATTTTATTGATATTAGTCAAAATTATAATTTTGCCCCTAGAAGTGTATTACAAGTGTCAGCCGTTTCTGGCTTCTAGAGCACATATATCTAACAGATAGAACGCATGAGCAAGATTTCTTATGCTTCAGTAATAAGGAGCCTCATGTATGCCATGTTATATACGCGACCTGATATAGCCCATGCTGTGAGTGTCACAAGCAGCTATCAATCGAATCTAGGTGAAGAACACTGGACTTCTGTGCAATGTATCCTTAAGTACTTGAGAAGAACTAAGGATATATTGTTAGTTTTTAGTAATAGAAAACTCCAAGTCCAGAGATATACAGACTCGAATTTTATGTTTGATGTAGATGATCGAAAGTTAACATCTAGGAGTCTGTTTGTGTGTAATAATGGTGCTGTCAGTTGGAAGGCTTTCAAGCAGACAATGATAGCAGATTCCATCATGGAAGTAGAGTACATCACTACGTCAGAAGCTGTGAAGAAGGCATTCTAGTATAAAAAGTTTGCTATAGAGATCGGAGTGATGCCATTAGATGCCATTCTTCTATACTACAACAACCATGGCGCCATAGCCCTTGCTAAGGAGCCGAGGTCTCACCAGAAATCCAAGCACATCGAGCGGCGATACCACCTCATCTACGATTACCTTGAGAAAGATTACGTCGAGGTCAAGAGAGTCGATTTCATAGATAATGCGACGGACCCACTCATAAAGCCGTTGGGCCAGAAAAAGATTGAAGCCCACCTTGAGAAGATGGGACTTAGATTTTTAGCCAATTGGCTTTAGGTCAAGTGGGAGTTTGTTAGATATATATGCTCCAGAAGCAAGAATTGCCTGACACTTATTGTACACTTCTAAAGGCAAAATTATAATTTTGACTATAAATGATAAAATAAATTATTTTCTATCACAATATGTATTTAGTGTCTATGATACATCCCTTGAGTTAATGATAATGATAATTCTTATTTTTAAGAGTTGAAAATTTAAGACATGAATTTTCGTTATTAACTCATAAAATGCTTCCGACCGTAGGATCATCATGAGGATGGTGATTGATCTGAAAGATTGGTGTATAATTACTTCTTTATAGTAGATGAGTCTTGAGTCTATGGTGCAGAAACATCGGAGTGAGAGTATAGGTACTCGTTAAAGAACGAGGGCACTGAGCATGACCATCTCGAGCAGTCATAAGGAAGTCTACCTTCTCATCGATGACTGGTTCAAAGCTGTAGTGGTGTGTCTGGTTCTTTGACCTGAGGTGCATCGGTAGTTATCTTGAGGGTGTTATAGTTTGACTACACCATGATGCAGTCTCCTAAACATTCAAAATCCTGAGGTGTATGTTGGCTATAGCATGTTCATTATAAGAATTGGATTGCACCAAAAGAAAATTTATCTACCTCGATAGATGAGGAGTAGCCCTATGATGATCATGAGAATCAAGTCCATAAGCCCTTGGCTATGGCAGAATGAAATAATAGAAAGAGTTTCTATTAAGGTTTTCACATCGAACTTGAATCAAATGATTAAATCATATGATGGAAATTAGGGTTTGACGAGTTCACCTTAACCCTAATCCGATCGGGGCTCAAGATAGAATAACTTAATCACACATATAACTGCACCAAGAGGTTCGTTCTCAGTTTTGATGGATTGTCACTATATACTGTCAGGTGTCACTGGTAGATTTTGGGAGCAATTAGAATGATTTGGATGATCGATCATTCTAGTTATCTGAATCAGAAAAGTTCTGATCCATCGAAAAGTGTTTCGATGATGTCGATAATAGAGATCACGATATATCCCATTACCATACAGAATTGAATCAACTGGATCACATAAATAAGGGTTTGGATCTGGATATCATCAATTAAACTAACCTAGTTCAATTGATTTGAATTAGATTCAATTAGGTTCAAAAAAATCATGCTAGCATACGATTAAGCCTAATGTTCTCCTTCTACTATCATTAAAAGTTATCTCGACTGAGCTAAATGTGTTTATGCTCACTCAGGTACCTTTACTTGGTCTGACTGGAGCTTGTCCGGATCAGAAAAGGATTATCTTAATTTATGAGATAAATTTGAGACAACACCTACCATTTTTCGTCACCTACTAATTCTTGTCTTTTAACTTTGGTCAAACATTAATTTTTGACACTTAGACATCTGCCCATGTGTCATGCACCCATAGGAGAGCAGATAACGGCTTGTCCCCTTGGTAGAAAGAGGAAAGAAGGGGGTGCATGCCTAGGAAGGCATGCGTCCAAGGATACACCAAGAGTCCCATACAAATGGGACTTTAAGTTGCTTCTTGGAATCAAACTAGGTGGTGCCAAGGACTCTGCTTTGACCAATCTTGGCGCCACCTATGGGTGTTGCAGAGGGGCTCTCATCTAATTAGATCAGATGATGTCATCCCATCAATCATATTTAGATCTAATTGCACGAAGAGAAGTGATTGGCCGGGATGATGTGGCACTACATGGCGCAACAGGATCTATATAAATCCTATCTATGCTTAGCTTAGAAGAATCTCTCCCTTTGCCCATGGCACATTACTCTCTCTCTCTCTCTCCTTCATGCCTTCCTCAGATCCTCTCTCTCCTCTCCATGCCCAAGAGGCTTTGGGCTCAAGTTTGGTGCGATCCAGGCAAGAGATTAGCGACAAGAAAAAAAGAAGATAGCACTACTGCAAGAGACGACATTGAATCTTCAAAAGTTATTTTGAAGATCTTTAAGATCAGATCCAGATCTGATCTTTAGAGGATAGATCGAAAAGGAAGAGATATCCAGATCCTGCCCGAGTGCATACCGGTAGAGGCCAGACGATTGCATGGCTGCATCCAGAACCTCAGGCAATCAGCAGGATCATCATAGGATAATTAGATTACCAAAGAACAAGATATAAGTTAAATCTGATTTAATTTATTTTTTTATTTTATTTTATTAGATCTATCAAATTAGATCTGAAAAGTATCAGATTTGATTTAGATCTAAGAAAAAAAATTTTGAAATATTTCTCTTGATCAAATCAGATCCGAATGAACCTGACCCAGGAAACAGGTTTTTTCCTTCATTTGGGTTTCACACCCTCTCCCTCTCAGAGCGACCAACATAAGTATTTGTGGAAATTGTAAAGTAATTTATTCATTCATTGTCTTACTCATGAAAGATACATGGGTTTATATAGGATCCTAGGGGTCCTATTTCTTTAAGAATCCTATTCTTTTTACAAGAAAAAAATCAACCATCCCAACAAAAAAGTAAAACATTATGTATGGTTTCCAAAAACAATAATATATTATATCTATCTTTTATGGAACCATAGAAAAGAAATCAACCTTTTAACAAAATAAGTAAGAAATCAAGAACTCTTAAGGAATCCTAGGAAAAAAAAGAAACTTCATGTGGGTGCTTGATACCTAGCACAACTTGGCATGAGGATCCTCAGGCATGGCACATGCTGGCGTGTGTATTTCCTCCCTGGGCATGTAGAGAGTGGTGGCTCCAAAGATGATGTGGACCAAGCTTGCTTCTTTATGATGGTCTCTTTCCAAATAAGGCTCAATCCAAAATAAATCCAAGTATGGTCCTATGGACCCAAAACTAAATGCATCAAAAGAACTAATTGATTAAATCAAAAGGACAAGAACAAAATAACTGAAGTAGAGTTATTCTGATATAGCTTCTTCAATCCAAATTGAATCTAAATTATGTTGCCGACTTTTGATGGCTCTGGTGTCTACCCCATAATGTACTAAGGATAGTTCTTCTTCTAGTGCCCCTGCTTCTTGCAGAAGAAGCATTCGGCTTGACTCTTATTAAACTTGATTTTTTGGGTCTGAGCCTGTACATATGTCCTAGCCTGAGCATGCACCTTCTTGGCTTTCTTCTTCTTGTTCTTCTTCTCTTTCTCAAAGGGACGAGAATGAGAAGATGAACCTCCCACTAAGTTCATCGACTCTTTATGAAGCTGGTGATCCTTCTCAAAGTTCTGAAGTAACCCAAATAACCCATGGTAGTCAACTTCAGGCTTTGACATTCTATAATGTATAAGAAATGAAAGATAAGACTTGGGTAGTGAGTTCAGTATTGCATCTTTCTTAAGTTGTTTGTGCAAGAAAAAGTCGAGCTTGTTCAAGTGCTCTATCAGTTCGATCATGTACAGTACATGATCAGTGACAGAGGCTCCATCCCGCATTCTGGTATTGAAGATAGTGCAACTAGTCCTATGCCTCTCAACGTCATCGGGTGTGCCAAAAGAATCCTCCAACACTTGGAGCATTTCATTTGGCTGAGCTATCTTAAACCTGCGACTGAACTCGTCGCTCATCATAGCCAGCATAATATAGTGCATCGTGGTTCGGTTACTAAGCTACTTCTGATAAGTATCTTTGACTGTTCCACATGCATTGGTAGCTGGCTCCTCAGGTGCAGGATCCGTCAGCACGTATAGGATCCATTTATACTCCAGGACAATCTTCAACTTTCGGTACCAGCTTCGAAGTTAGATCCTACCAACTTATCATTGTCCAATAATGATCGGAGCGATAGAAAAGTAGTCATATCTACACAAAAAAAACATAACCTAATTAGTAATTGATTTATTAAACCAAGAGATTTGGACTTTAATCAAAAGGATCTCCTACTATTTTATTCAAATTAATAGCCTCTACCTTCAATTCGAGAAATTATTCTAATTTCTTAGAGGGTACTAGAATCCACATACACTGTACACAAGCCCAACATTGGTTGGCCCACCTAGGTACATCTAAAGGTAGGTTCATAATCAATTATTTCTTCAAATAATTTTCAGTAATTAAATTTTGCCCCAGGCCCTGATCAGTTGGCTTTGGCCTTCTCAGAAAAGGATCCAGTTAGGTCCAACCATTAACATGACTATACTTGGTCCATCCAACCAATGAATGATCAGGCCCAACTTTGATTGGCCCACCTGACCACCATTTAGAAAGATGTATCCAAGAGATCATATAATGAATGATAATTTCATCAATCGATAAGCATCAGGCCTTTGGGCCTCCAATGATTATCCAACTGATGGATCCATTATCATCCACTTTAATGAAAGGCTATGATCCAGTTATCGTATAACTATTTCATTTTAGGGACCTAATAATTTTAGAAAATTTATTTATAGAAGTGAGTAGGTCAGATTAACTAGCTTGTCATGATCCTCCCACTGGCTTTACCAAGTCAGCTTAAGGGAGACCACTAATAGGCTGATTTAGGAGCACCTAAATCAATCACACTAATTTACCTAGCTGACGTGGGTCAACTTAAATTGTCAAGTGATTTGATCAAAACTCAATCTCACCAAGAAGGCCAGGTAAGTGAGATTGGTGGAAGGGTCTGCCAAAGCTTGCCTTAGACACCATCAAAAATGATCAGGTAAATGGGCTACAAATTAAAAACCACCGGTCGTATGTGCCAAACTTACCTTAGACACCAACGAATTTAATTAGTTTTGATTAGATCAACCTAACAGTTTGAGCTAGACCTCTTAGCCAAGAATCAACTCCATTTAGTTCTTGTTAAAGACATGGACTTGACCAACTACAACTACTATAATTGATTTAGAGAATCCTTGACGTAATCTAAGACAACAATTGATTAGATTTAATCAATTCTCTAATTAAGTCCATTTTTTAATCTAACCTTAGGTCTAACCCAATTAATGGATCTAATTTTCACTAACCCATTAACCCAATGTGTTAAGATTCATGTCATAGGATCTTCAATTTACAATCCTAGAATCTAATCAAATAACTTCTTAATTCTTAATTAAGTTTTGGGCTGAGGGTTGGGGTTTGGTTTTTTAAAAATAATTTTTATATTTATAAAATATTTTTACAACATGGTTCTATCAACCAAGTTGCATGTTTAATTTATAATCAATATGCAAGTAAAATAAATATAAAACTATTTCAGATCTAATCTAAACAGGTTCATATAATTGAAATAGTTTCAATAATAATCAATCATAAATCTTCCTAAATCAAATCTAACACATTTATGATGATTGAAATTAGATTAAAATATTTTTAATCAGATCATAAAATTTTTTAGATCTAATCTAAAATTTTATGATCAATATTTTAGATCAGCACGTACTAGGACAATCTATTCACTATAAGGGATAAACCTTACTGTAGGACAACCTTGTAGTAGTCCATGTAATCTAAAATATTTTATTTTTAGATCTAAAATTATTTTAAATTTATTAAATTATAAATAAAATTAAATTTAATTGAATAAATTTATTATTAGAGTCAGATCATCATGAACTAGGATAACTTTTTCACTATAATGGGTAAACCTTACAGCAGGACAAACATATGGCAGTTCATGAGATCTAAATTTTTTTAATTTTAAATTTAATAATTAGATTATAAATTAGATCTAATCTAAAAAATAATCTAAACATGCATAAAAATCATGTAATAAGAATCTTGCTCTGATACCAATTGAAGGAACCAGATCTAGAATTTCATGGGTAGATCTTGAAACTTTTTCAAGATCAGACAGTAGAAGACTTAAACAAATCAAATATTTATTTAAATAAGCATGTAAATACGTAGATCTAAGATCTATTATATGATCAAGGAATGATATTAAATCAAAAATTAAAAACATAATGGAGAAGAAAAGGTTGATCATATCAATCTAGATCTATATTACATCTAATACAGCTATAAAATAACAGATCAGATCTATTACCTGAGCAAGTTAGACATTCTAACTTACTGATCTAGGCTTGTGGATGAAGTCATGAGCTGCATATATGTCTGGCCTCTAGGAGTCATCCACACGAGCCCACGAATACGATCAGAGATCCTGATGAAGAAAATCAACATAATATGCTAGCACTGTATTGATCTCTCTTTGACGGTCGATCCGATATTTTTTTCTTCAAAACATGGATACTCTAAAATACTAGAAGAAAAGAAAGAAAATTTATGATGCCAAGACACCTCTCAAAAGCTCACAAAAAGGGAGGAATAGATCTGGAACAAAAACCATAGAAGAAGACCCTCTTCTTCTTCTTTGTTCTTTTTTTAAACATCCTGATTTGTGTTTTCAATATCTCCATGATCCAGATGAATTTTTCTCTAATTTTTCTACACCAAAGAGGCCTATCAAATGTTTGCAATTTACAAAAATTTTAGTAAATTTTTTTTTTAAATAAAGAGATATGCAGAGTCCAAGTTAGGTCAAAAACCTAGACTAGAAAGGACCAAATAAGTGAAGTTGTTGGGGCGCCCAACTCTTGGGTGCCCCCACCTTTTTCTCTACCGTGGACCAGAAAAAGGGGTGCGTAAAAAGTTCCTCTTTTATCATAGAAATCAGAGGAAGTAAAGAAAGATGGGTCAGCACAAAATGGGAAGAAGATTTGGTCAACAAGGATTCTATGAGATAGAATCCTTAAGCAAAACTAATTCTCCTTTTGACTTGGTCTTCCAACAAATTTTCATACGAGAAAAAAGAAGAGAGAAAGGGGGCATGAGAAATCTTTGGGCATGGAGAATTTTACATAAAAATATAAAGAGAAAAGGATGGGGCGTGAGGATTAGCTGGTGCAAGGAATAGGGAGTCCTAGTCACACTAGGACTCCTATTTTGACTTGGTCAAACAAGATCTTTTAACCAAATAAAAATAAGAGTAAACTAATCTAATTAAATAAGACCCTAACCTATTTAAGAACTTAATTAAATTAGATTAAATTAGATTTAATTTTAATTTAATTTTTTAATTAAATTAGATAATTGAGTTGACCCGAGTCCTAGTTAGACTAGGACTAGTTCTTCCTTGCACTTGACTTATCGAATAAGCCAATTAGACTTGATCCAATCAAGCCCAAACCAAATCTAATTAAATCATATTTAATTAAACTTAATCTAAGTCTACTGGCTTAATCAAATTAAGCCAATTAGCAAATGAATTGCTAATCGATCCTCCTATAATACTTGCACTAGGTCTAACATCAATCGTATTGATCGTTTAACCCTAAAATGATTCTAAATTATTGATCAACCATCCGATCAAAACTTGAACTCTAATGTGTGTGACCTCTTAGAATTGAATCTAAGTTAGTAGCACATGAATAAATTTTTATATCAATCAAAGTGACCATCTAGCAATGATACCCGACGGTCGGATAGGTCAAAAGGTGTAGAACACCATCCTTAGAATTCATGCGAATATAGTTTCCATATAATTCATCCCCTTGACCATAATACTCGTAGGATACCTCAGAGTTCAATTGTCAACTCTGATCAAGTTGTCCACATTGTATTTTAAAATATCAAATCCATCTGATGGATTATCCTGGCCAAGGTTTTGCTATATTGAAATACAGTGATACATTCTTCTCCAACTCTTGGAGTGGTCAATTTCATCTTGATCATACTCCAACTTTGCAAGTACTTGACTGTGCCCAGAAGTCTTCTATTACTGAATTAAAAATTTAGTTAGTCCGATACCAAAGCACAGTGAGTTGCTTGCAAGTCACTGAGGTGATCTCAGGTCTAAGGAATACTTATACCTATATCCCATTAGAGACATTCTCAAAAGCAAAATGCTTTAAAGTTGGTTGCATTCAATGATGATGTATCCATACATCTCACCTATATGTCATACCAGTGTCTTCATACTCCTTAGTTAAGAGGACAATCAACCTATATGGCATATAGCAACCTATGCTCGATAGACGCTGTCGTCCTAATTAACAGCCTATCATTTGATCATGAATAAATTTAAGGACTAATCGATAAATTCTTTCTTTATCAAAACTATATAGTCCTAAGAACTTCATCATAATAATGGAGTTCATTAGAAGATATAAATTTATGATGAAAAAGATGTCAAAAATTTTTTATTAATTAATAAATCAATTACAATATCTCAACCATCAACAGATTGATGATTGGCTTTAGAACACAATTTTCAACATGGCCAATGTCTTATTGCTAAAGATACTAAGATCAAAGAAACTTCTTGGCTATGGCATCGTAGATTAGGTCATTCAAGCATGCACACTTTATTAAAATTGGTTACCAAAAACTTAGTTAAAGGCTTACCTAAATTAAACTTTGAAAATGATCATATTTGTGATACATGTCAACTTGGTAAACAAACTAGGAAGAGTTTCAAATCCAAAAATATTATTTTAACTACTAGACCTCTAGAATTAATTCACATAGACTTATTTGGACCTATTAGGACCTCTAGAATTAATTCTTAGATGATTTTTTCTATTTTACTTAGGTTCTATTTTTAGCATGTAAAGATGAGGCTTTTTCTATTTTTTCAAAATTTTATAGAAAGGTTTCAAATAAAAAAACTTAATAATAATTAAAATCAAAAGTGATCATGGTACTGAATTTGAAAACCAAAATTTTAAAACTTTTTTATGACAAAAATATAATAAAATATAATTTTTCTACTTCAAGAGCACCCTAACAAAATGGTGTTGTTGATAGAAAGAATAGGACTGTAGAAGAAATGGCTAGAACTATATTATGTGAAGCAAGTCTTCCAAAATATTTTTGGGCTGAAGCCATTAACAATGCTTGCTATATTTTGAATCGGATTTTGATCCATCCCATTCTTAAGAAAATCTTCTATGAGCTTTGAAAAGGTAGAAAACGTAATATTAACTATTTTCATATATTTAGATGTAAATATTTTATTTTGAATAATAGAAAAGACAAACTTGAAAAGTTTGATGCTATGTCTGATAAGGGTATCTTTCTTGGATACTCAACTTCAAGTATATAGAATCTTTAACAAGCATATCTTAGTTATTGAAGAATCTATTCATATTGTCTTTGATGAATCTGATAACCTTTTATCAAAAAAAGAAGATGCTTTTGATGATGATGCAAGAAACATAGAAAAAGGGGTAAAAGAACTTAGCTTAAAAGACAAATCAAATCATGATGAAGAAAGTGAGCCAAACGTCAATGAACATGAAGAAATCCAAGAAGAAGGTATGAACCAAAAACATCAAGACCTACCCAAAAAATGGAGGTATGCACATAATCACCTTAGAGACCTTATTATTAGTGACCCATCTTAAGGTGTAAGAACTAGATCTAATTTTAGAGAACATCATGATTACCTTGCATTTATTTCTCAAATAGAACCAAAAATAATTGAAGAAGTAGAAAATGATATAAATTGATTAATTGTCATGCGGGAGGAATTAAATCAATTTGAAAGAAACAAAGTATGGATACTAGTTGATAGACCCCCTAATCATCCTATCATTGGCACTAAATGGGAATTCAAAAATAAACTAGATGAAAATGATAATGCAATAAGAAATAAAGCTAGATTAGTAGCTAAAGAAAATAATTAAGAAGAAAAATAGATTTTGATGAAACTTATGCACTTGTAGCTAGATTAGAAGCTATTAAATTAGTGCTTGCTTTTGCTTGTTATATGGATTTCAAATTATATCAAATAGATGTAAAAAATATATTTTTAAATAATTTTATTACTAAAGAAGTTTATGTGGAGCAATCATCTGACTTTGAAAATCATGATTTTCTAAATAATATTTTTAAACTTAATAAAGCATTGTATGGATTAAAACAAACGCCAAAAGAATGGTATGATAAATTAAGCAAATTTTTGCTTAATAATGACTTTTCTAGAGATAGTGTAGACACTATATTATTCTTAAAAAGGAAGAAATTAGATCTGCTTGTTGTTCAAATCTATATTGATGACATTATCTTTAGTTCAACTAATGAAAATCTTTGCCAAGAATTTGTTAAGTTGATGCAGGGCAAATTTAAGATGAGCATGATAGGGGTGTTAACCATTTTTCTTAGGCTTCAAATCAAACTAACTAAGGAAGGCATTTTTCTTTCCTAAACCAAGTATACTCAAGAAGTATTGAAGAAGTTTGGAATGGAGAATGCAAAAAAAATTGGCACACCCATGAGCCCATCATGCAAATTGGATAAAAATGAACATGGTAAGAGTATCAATCAAAAACTTTATAGAGGTATAATTGGCTCTCTACTATATTTAACTACTAGTAGACCTGATATACTTTTTAGTATTTGTATTTATGCTAGATTTTAGTTTGATCCTAAGGAATCTCATATGATCGCTGTTAAGAGAATCTTGAGATACTTGTTTGGAATACAAAACTTAGGATTATGGTACTCTAAGCAAACCTTAATTAATTTAACAAAATTTGGTAGCATTGTCCATGGCCGAGGCTGAGTACGTTGCAGCCAAAAGTTGTTGTGCTCAACTCCTTTAGATTAAGCAATAACTTAAGGATTATAGCATTGATCAAAATAGAATACCTTTAAAATGTGATAACACAAGTGCCATAAATTTAACAAAAAGTCTGATTCAACACTCCAAAACAAAACATATTAAAATTAGACATCACTTCATTAGTGATCATGTTCAAAATGGTGACATCACACTTGAATTTGTTTCTATTGAAAATCAATTAGCAGATATCTTCACTAAACCATTGAATAAAGATAAATTTCATGAAATTAGAGGTGAGTTAAGGATATGCTATCCTTTTTAGATGGATGATAATCTCTTTGTTACCTTTGTTCATCATTTGATTAGTTTAATCATCTTTGTTCTAAGGTTTCAATTTTAAAAATTAATCCTTCTATCAGATCAGGCTAGCTCGAATATACCTTCAAGCCAGCTCGACTGACGAGCTGACCCAATTGGGATTTAAGCTTGCTAGATGGTCAGGGCCCAGTCCTTTATTTAAGTTGCTCCTCCTTTCTAAAAATTCTATTCATCATTTTGAGTTTGCCCTTCCTCAACCTTTTCCCGGCTCCTCTCCAAAATTCTTCTAAATCTTTTTTCCTCTCAATCTATTCTTCAAATCCACCAAAATTTGAGAAGATGACACCTAAGTCTCACGCATCAGTCTCGAAGAAGCGCCACACAAAGGAATAGCTGGATGTTCATTCGAAAAGTAGGGGAATGATGAGCTCAGTGCCTTCTGTTTCTCCAAACTGACCATTAATGGCATCGAGAGCAGTCACCACCAGTAGAAAGATCAATTTTGAATTCTTGGATGATGAAAATTTTTAGATTGGGTCTTGGATTTGATAGCAGGAGTGGGAGAAGATTTGCTCATTAGATATTCCCACCTATCCATAACTAGTAAGGAAATATTTTGAAAAATCTAAGAATTGGTATCAATGCCCTCTGATCAAAAGTTAAAGGAACCGAGGTCTTCCTAGATCAAAAAAGGTTAGGGCATATGATATAAATGCCGCATGGTGGAATTCGATCTCCTAGTCTTGAGAATGACCTTGAAGGTCTAAGAAAGCTTCTTGGAAGAGACAATGTAGACCACCGAGACATCCACAATGCGAATATTCTGTCAGTTGAACTAAAGCTACTCCACAACTTGTGCAAAATCTTTCTTCCAAGGATCCGCAGGTTTGACTGCCTATCCTTAAAATATTTTGCCATGTTAGTGAAGGAAAATCCTAATTTTTCGATCCAGGTTCATTCAGATCTGATCTGATCAAGAGATATATTTTAAATTTTTTCTCTTTGATCTATATCAGATCTGGGATGTTTCAAATCTGATTCTTATTATTTTAATAAATAAAATAAAATAAGGATAAATTAAATCAAATTTAATTTACCTGATTTGGGTAATCCTATTATCCTGTTGATGATCCTGTTTGCAGCGGAAGGTTCTGGATCTAGCCACGCAAGCGCCTGGCCTCTACCGGTATCCACTCAGGCTGGATCTGGAGATCCTCTTCTTCTCTATCACATCTCCAAAAATCAGATCTGGATCTGATCTGGAGGATCTTCAAAACTCCTTTTGAAGATCAGCAGTCGTCCTTTGCAGCAGTGCAGCCTTCTTGCTTTTGATCGCCTTTCTTTGATCTGGATCGCACCAACCAAGCTCCAAAACTATTTTGGACGTGGAGAGGAGAGGGAGAAGAAGCTTTGGCATGGAGGAGGAGAGGAGAAAAGGCCTTTGGGCGTATGGAAACTCTTATTTCAATCAATCTTTGAGTTGGGCGCAGGGTCTTATTTATAGACTACCTGTGATCCAACTCCTCTTCTTCCCAACCAATCACAACCCTTTGTGAAATCAGATCTAAATCTGATTGGTGGGAATAGAGTCCCCTGGATTCCTCCTTAGAGGGTGCCTAAGACCAGTCAAAGTTGGTTCTTAGAAGAACTCTAATTGGAATCCAAAAAGGAGATGGAGTCCTTGTCCAACAAGGACTCCTAGGCGCCTCCAACTTGGGCACACGCCTAGGGTGGCGTGCGCCCTCCTCCTTGCCAGGTTCTGGCAGGGGGACAGGCCCCCACCAGCTCTCCAATAGGTGCATGACATGTGGTCAAAAGTCAAAGTGTCAATGGTCAACGTTTGACCAGTCAAAGGTAGACTTTTGACCAAAGTCAAAGAACAAGAAATGGCAGGTGACCAAAAATGGCAGGTAATGTCTTACAAAATAAGACAACCTTTTCTGACTTGGACAACCTCCAGTCAGACCATATGAAGGCCTCTGATTGAGCACAAACTCCTTTGGCTCAGACAGGACAACTTATTTATGATAGTAAAAGAAGAACGTTAGGTTCAATCGAGTGCTAGCACGATTTTCTTGAACCTAATTGAATCTCATTCAGATCAATTGAACTAGATCAGTTCAATTGATGATCACCAGATTCAAACCCTTGTTTGTGTGACCCAGTTAGGTTCAGTTCTGTATGGTAATGGGATATGTCATGATCTCTATCATCGACATCATCGAAACTCCTTTCGATGGATCAGAACTCTTCTGATTCGAACAGCTAGAATGATCGATCATCTAAATCATTCTAATTGCTCCCAAAATCCACCAGTGACACCTAGCAGTATATGGTGGCAACCCATCAGAGCTGAATGCGAACCTCTTGGTGCAGCTACCTGTGTGATTAAGTTCTTCTATCTTGAGCCCCGATCAGATTAGGGTTAAGGTAAACTCGTCAAACCCTAGTCTCTGTCATATGATGTAATCATTCGATTCGAGTCCAATGTGAAAATCTAAATAGAAACTCTTTCTATTATTTCACTCTGCCATGGCCATGGGACTTCTGGACTTGATTCTCATGATTATCATAGGGCTGCTCCTCTACCACCGAGGTAGATAGATTCCATCTTGATGCCATCCAGTTCCTACAATGAACATGCTATAGCCAACATACACCTCAGGGTTCCATATGGCTAGGAGACCGAGTAATGGTGTAGTCAAACTATAACACCCTCAAGGTGAACTACCGATGCACCTCAGGTCAAAGAACCAGACACACTACTGCAGCATCGAGTCAGTCATTGACGAGAAGGTAGACTCCCTAATGACTACTCGAGGTGGTCACGCTCAGTGCCCTCGTTCTCTAACGAGTACCTGTACTCTCGCTCCGGTGTCTCCACACCGTAGACTCAAGACTCATCTACTAAAGAGAAGCGATTGTACACCAACCTTCCGGATCAATCACCATCCTCGTGATGATCCTATGGTCGGGAGCATTTTATGAGTTAATAATGATTATTCATGTCTTAAATTTTCAACTCTTGAAAATATGAATTATCATTACCATTAACTCAAAGGATGTATCACAGACACTAAATACACATATGTGATAGAAAATAACCCATTTTATTGATTATTAGTCAAAATTATAATTTTGCCCCTAGAAGTGTATTACAAGTGTCAGCCAATTCTGGCTTCTAGGGCACATATATCTAACAATCTCCCACTTGTCCTAAAGCCAATTGGCTACAAGTCTAAGTCCCATCTTCTCAAGGTGGGCTTCGAATCTTCTGCTGGCCCAACGGCTTTGTAAGTGGGTCTGCCACATTATCTGTGGAGTTGACTCTCTTGACCTCGACATAACCCTTCTCGAGGTAATCGTGGATGAGGATGGTATCACCGTTTGCTTGGAACTCTTCCAGCTGACAGCACCACCATTGCACACAAACAGACTCCCAGATGTCGACTTTCGATCATCTATATCGGACATGAAATCCGAGTCTGTGTATCCCTGGACTTGGAGTTCTCCGTTACCAAAGACCAACATCATATCCTTAGTTCTTCTCAAGTACTTAAGGATACATTTCACAGAAGTCCAGTGTTCTTCACCTGGATTTGACTGATATCTGCTTGTGACACTCACAGCATGGGCTATATCAGGTCGTGTACATAGCATGGCATACATGAGGCTCCCTATTGCAGAAGCATAAGGGATCTTGCTCATGCGTTCTATTTCCTCAGGTGTGCTAGGGCACATCTTCTTGGAAAGATGAATACCATGTCTGAAGGGTATTAATCCCCTCTTAGAGTTTTCCATACTAAACCTCTTTAGTACTTTCCTCTATGTACATCTTCTGTGAAAGTCCTAGCATCCTATTCGGTCTATCCCTATAGACCTTAATTCCTAGAATAAAGGATGCTTCACCTAGGTCTTTCATGGAGAATTCCTTGGACAACCATATTTTGACTGTCGTCAACATGGGAATATCATTCCCAATAAGGAGGATGTCATCCACGTACAATACGAGGAAGACAACAGCGCTCCCACTGACCTTTTTGAAAACACATGGTTCCTCTTCATTTTTGATGAAACCAAACTTTTTGATCACATCATTGAAACGAGTGTTCCAGCTCCGAGATGCTTGCTTAAGTCCATATATGGACCTTTGCAGCTTGCAAACCTTGTGATCAGTATCACTGGATGTGAAACCTAGCGGCTGTTCCATATAGATATCTTCCTCAAGATATCCATTTAAGAATGCCGTTTTCACGTCCATTTGCCATATTTCATAATCGAAATAGGCTGCAACGGCAAGCAATGTGCGGATGGATTTTAGCATAGCCACTGGGGAAAAGGTATCCTGATAGTCAATGCCTTCGCGTTGACTATAACCTTTTGCCACTAGTCTAGCCTTGAATGTCTCCACATTTCCCATCTGCACCAATCTTTCTCTTGAAGATCCATTTACACCCAATAGGTACTATACCTTCTGGTGGATCTACCAAGGTCCAGACTTGGTTTGAGTGCATCGAGTCAATTTCTGACTGCATTGCCTCTAGCCATTTCTCGGAGTCGATATCTGATATCGCCTCGTTGTAGGTTTTGGGATCATCACCATGAGCACCATTACCTACGAGGAACATTTTCTCTACTTCCTCTGAAATAATACCTAAGTATCTCTCAGGGGGACGGAAAACTCTTTCCGATCTACGAGGTGGAGGAGGTAGTGTTCTTATTGGCTCAACCTGATTTGGTTCCAATTGGTCCTTAGCTCGTTCCACTTGTGAGACTTTCTCATCAAGCTTGATCTATTTTCCAATGCCGCTATCTTGAATAAACTATTTTTCAAGAAAGATGGCATGTCGACTCACAATCACATTGTGGTCTTCTGGAATGTAGAAATAGTATCCTAATGACTCTTTAGGATATCCTATGAATCGAGCTCTGAAGGACCTAAACTCTAACTTGTCCGCTTGTTGTCTTTTGACATGAGCCGGACAACCCCAAATTCTGAGATGACTCAGACTTGGTTTCTTACCGTGCCATATCTCATACGGTGTGGTAGGAACGGTTTTAGAGGGAACCCTATTCAGTAGATAAGATTGAAGTTAACAATGAGTGTCCCCAAAGGAAATCAGGGAGGTCTGTGAAGCTCATCATGGATCGAACCATATCCAATAGAGTCCGATTTCTCCGTTCTGAAACCCCGTTGAGTTGAGGTGTTCCTGGTGGAGTCCATTGAGAGACTATGCCATTTTTCTTTAGATAGTCTAGGAATTTCCCGGCTAAGGTATTCACCTCCTCGATCTGATCGAAGAACCTTAATGGGTTTTTCCAGTTTGTTTTTCTACTTCATGTCTGAATTCTTTGAACTTTTCAAAAGCTTCAGACTTGTGTCTCATAAGATACACATACCCATACCTAGACAGATCATCGGTAAAGGTAATGAAGTAGACAAAATTGCCTCTAGCCGGCACATCAAATGGGCCGCACACATCAGTATGTACTAGGGCAAGGAGATCTGTGGCCCTCTCCCCATGTCCAACAAAAGGGAGTTTAGTCATTTTGCCTTGAAGACAAGATTCACAAGTTGGATATGACTCGAAAGTCAATGGACTCAATAGCCCATTTTTCTCCAATTTGTTGATCCTATCTTCTGCTATATGACCTAATCTCAGGTGCCATAGATATCTGTCGTTTGGACTATCCCTAGGTCGTTTGGCATTCACGTTTTGCTCGATAGTTAGAATAGGTACATCAATATGTAGCTGATAAAGACCATTAATAAGGAAACCATTTGCAATTTTATTTCTTTCATAAAGAATGTTACAATGGTCCTTAAAGAAGGTGATCACATAACCTTCTTGTGCTAAGCATGAAACAGAAATCAAATTCCTGCTAGCTGCAGGCACATAATAACAGTCTTTCAAAACTAAGTCTAAACCAGATGGTAATCGAAGAGGGTATGTTCCCACGGCTACTGCAGCAACTCTTGCTCCATTACCGATGCGTAGGATCATGTCTCCATCCCTCAGCCTCCTGCTATCCTCAAGACCCTGCATAGAAGTGCACAGATGAGCACTAGAACCAGAGTCAAGCACCCAACTGGATGCAGAAGAAACCGTAAGGTTAGACTCAATAACGAGCATACCTCCAGAAGGACCTTCCTTCTTGTTCTTCAGGGTGGCCAGGTAAGTAGGGCAGTTCCGCTTCCAATGGCCGTCGCTGTTGCAATGGAAACACTTTCCTTTGACATCGGCCTTTCTTCTTCGGCTCTGCCTTCTTCTTCTTTGATCCTTCCACCTTTTGCTTTTTCACAGACTTCTTTTTCTTTCCATAAGACTTTCTTTTGGAAGAAGTCCATTCCATAGCAAGAACTGAGCCTTTAGAACCTTTCATAGAAAGCTCAGCGGTAACCAGCATATTCATTAATTCGGCCAAGGAATTTCTGAAGTTTATGCATGTGGTAATTCATGATGAATTGCCCATATGCATCAGTCAAGGATTGCAGAATAATATCGTTCTGCAGGTCCAAGTCCTAACTTCACACCGAGCTTCTCAAGCTCTTCCATGTCCTTGATCATTGTCAGACAGTGATCTTGGACTGACTGCCCATCACGCATCTTAGCCTTAAAAAGTCATTTCGTGACTTGATATTTGGCTGCGCGACTCTGTTCACCAAACATCTCCTGCAGGTGAGCCAACATTTGGCGAGCAGTCCCGATATCTTCATGTTGGCGCTGGAGCTCATCAGACATCGAGCCCAACATGTAATATCTGGCCTTATTATCTTCGTCTATCCATTTTTTCCAGAGACGCTCTCTGTTCAACAGATGGACGGGCTGGTAAGGTGGGAGGGTCCTGGTCCAAAACATGGGTTAACTTCTCAGAACCCAAAACTAATTTTGTAGTTCCTGAGCCAATCTTTATAATTGGGTCCAGTCAGTCTATGTGTGTCCAGGATAC
>QRFJ01001742.1:67653-229851 GCA_006176705.1 Cocos nucifera
GGAGATCGAGTAATGGTGTAGTCAAAACTATAACATCCTCAAGGTGAACTACCGATGCACCTCAGGTCAAAGAACCAGACACACTACTGCAGCATCGAGTCAGTTATTGACGAGAAGGTAGACTCCCTAATGACTACTCGAGGTGGTCACGCTCAGTGCCCTCGTTCTCTAACGAGTGCCTGTACTCTCACTCCGATGTGTCCACACCATAGACTCAAGACTCATCTACTAAAGAGAAGCGATTGTACACCAACCTTTCGGATCAATCACCATCCTTGTGATGATCCTATGGTCGAGAGCATTTTATGAGTTAACAATGATTATTCATGTCTTAAATTTTCAACTCTTGAAAATATGAATTATCATTACCATTAACCCAAAGGATGTATCACAGACACTAAATACACATATGTGATAGAAAATAACCCATTTGATTCATTATAGTCAAAATTATAATTTTGCCCCTAGAAGTGTATTACAAGTGTTATCCAATTCTAGCTTGTAGGGCACATATATCTAACATATTCATCGAGGGAGGTATTGGCTTGGATGGAGAAAATTCTAAATCTCTCACTTGCACTAACTACTACACCATTCAAACACTATATTGAATGAAGTTTAAGAAGAAAAATGGTGTATAGATTAGAGAAAATGAAGAAGCATGCCCTCACATCTCAGCATCATCTTCCTCTTCTTCATATTCAGCCAGGGCCTTCCTCACCGACATTTGATGCTCCTCCATCATCCCCTGTACCTGCACCAACACAAGGATCGGTAGCTGGAGAACATCATTTGACTTTACCTCACACACCTGCAGCTTTTCTAAGTTTCTCAATTGACAGTGTTGTAGAGCAAGTTATGGGTCAGATCTCTAAGAAATTGGATGACATGTTTTCTGACCTCAAAATTCAATTCACTCATAGTTTAGAAGAACAGAGAATTTCATCTGAGAGGATAGCTTAAAATAATTAGTCAGCAAATAAGTAATCTATCTCAAAGATTAGAAATTTTGGAAAAAGAAAACAATAGATCTTCTAGACAGATAGAGGTACTGATTGGGAAAGTAGCCAAGATTGCTAGAAGGGTTCAAGAACTTATCATCACTCAGCAGGGCAGCACATAAATTATGATTTCAGTACTTCAGAGATTTGATAGAATGTTGCATGATCTAGCCTCTCAGATTTTTCCTCCCTCATCACAGCCTAGACCCTCCCCAGCTAGCCTCAATCTTCTTCTATCAAACCCCCCTTTAGTGCTACTATAAGATCTAGCACTAGTTTCCCCACCTCTCACCCCAGACCCTTTGTAAGAATTCGGAGCAAACCAACTACACTCTCCACCTCCTCTTTTAGTCCCATCATTGAATTTTCTTCCTCGGACAAAGAATAATCACATAGGACCAAGATCTTATTTTGCTAAGTTATAGTCCTTTTGTTATGTTTTGACTTGAACTCTACTGATGCATTGTTTGGAGATATCTTTTTGTAAACAATACAAACATATAGTTAACTTCATCTTTTAATGAAAGTTTATTAGTTGCAATGTTTGTAATGTTTGTATTACTTTATTGCTTATCTTTTTTAATGTTGACAAAAAGGAGGAGAAGAAATACTTGAGCATATTAATTGAGTCTTTAATTTTAAAAATATCATAAAATGCATTCATTAAGGGGGAGCAAATGCAAAAGTCACATATCTTTAATTTTAAAAATATCATAAAATGCATTCATTAAGGGTGAGCAAATGCAAATCTCACATATCTTGACTTTGTAAAGCATACATCCATTAAAAAAGATTATTAAATCAAAAAATTGATTATGTATATTAAGTTATCAAAATTACTTATGCATATTGAAATTTACAACATCATACTGTATATCTCTTTAATCCTTTTTAATATATGCATTGCAATATACTCAATATTTTGTCATCATCAAAAAGGAGGATATTATTGTCCCCAAAAATGATTTTGATGATTACAAAGTATTGGAGCATAACTTTAACACTAACTTTTTCAAGAATGTCAAAGCTTATTTTTGTAGAAGGAAAAAGACCATTGAATGACTCCTTAGTCAAATGAAGATCCTTTAAGTCATTTGAAACAGTTTATGAAATGTTTTTAGAATAAGAAGAATCTTTTCTCAAAATTTGAGCTAACCCGCATTTGACTCGAGCTAGCTCTGGCACGGCACAGCTATTTTGTTGGCTTGGCACAAAGCCAAGCCAGCTCAACTTGGATCTGAGCTGGTTGTCTCAGAGTGCAGAAGATTAGTTTTGGAGTTATGCTACTCGAGCCAGCTCAAAGCTCCAACTGAGTCAGCTATTTTCGGTCAACAAAAATATGATTTTTGAAGTTTGCCATCCGAGCCAGCCCGATGCCTAGCTGAGCCGACTACCTTAGATCAACGGAAGCATCATTTTTCAAGACTGCCGATTGAGCTAGATCGATATAGAATCGAGCCAACTCTCTTAATAGGATAGAATGTTGATTTGTGAAGAGATACTGCTTGAGCCAACCCAAAGCAAGAATTGAGCCAGCTCAACATCATCTGATAGATGTAACAGCTAGTTTTGTAACAATCTGCCTTCGCCTAGAACCTTTTTTCGATGGTCATTTTCAACCTTCAATGGTAATAATCGGCTAGAATCTGCATCAAATCATCTGGAACCCCTTGGGAATGATTAAAGAAAAAGAAAAAAGAAAAATATAAAAGGAGAATACTATTCAAGCTCAAGTTATTCAAGAAGAGAAAAGAAAAAAAGTGCTTTGAGATCATCTTCTCTTCAAGAAGGCTCACCAACACCCATTCAATTCCTTCTTGAGATTTTTTTAAGTGCATTTTGTTGGAAATTATGTTCCAAAGCTAATCATCATCTTCTTGATGATTGAGATATTATAATTAATTTATTAATTAATAAAAAATATTTTAGCATCTTTTTTTATCATAAATTTATATTTTCTAATGAACTCCATTGTTGTGATGAAGTTCTTAAGACTATTTAGTTTTGATAAAGAAAAGATTTATCGATTAGTCCTTAAATTTGTTCATGATCAAATGATAGACTATTAATTAAGACGACAGCATCTATCGAGCATAGGTCACTATATGCCATATAGGTTGACTGTCCTCTTAATCAAAAAATGTGGAGACATTGATATGACATACAGATAAGATGTATGGATACATCGTCATTAAATATGATCAACTCTAAAGTATTCTACTATCAAGAATATCTCTGATGGGATATAGGTATAAGTATCCCATAGACCTGAGATCACCTCGGTGACTTACAAGCAACTCACTATGCTTTGGTATCGGACTAACTAAATTTCTAATTCAGTAATGAAAGACTTCTGGGCATAGTCAAGTACTTGCAAAGTCTAAGTATGATCAAGATGAAATTGACCACTCCAAGAGTTGGAGAAGAATGTATCACTGTATTTCAATATAGCAAAATTTTGGCCAGGATAATCCATCAGATGAATTTGATATTTTGAAATACAATGTGGACAACCTTATCAGAGTTGATAGTTGAACTTTGAGATATCCTACGAGCATTATGATTAAGGAGATGAATTATATGAAAACTATATTGGCATGGATTCTAAGGATGGTGTTCTACACCTTTTGACCTATCCGACTGTCGGATATCATTGTTAGATGATCACTTCGATTGGTACAAAAATTTATTTCTGTACTGTCAACTTAAGTTTGAACCATAAGGTCACATACATTAGAGTTCACATTTTGATCGGATGGTTGATCAGCGATTTAGAATCATTTTTGGATTAAATAATCAAAATGATTGGTGTTTAACCTAGTGCAAGTGTTGCAGGAGGATCAATTAGCAATTTAATTGCTAATTAGCTTAATTTAATTAAGCCAGAAGGCTAAAATTAAGTTTAATTAAATATGATTTAATTAGATTTAATTTAGGCTTGATTGGATCAAGTCCAATTGGCTTATTGGATAAGTCAAGTGCAAGAAAGAACTAGTCCTTGCCTAACTAGGACTCGGATCAATCCAATTTTTTAATTTGATTAAAAAATTAAATTAGAATTAAATTTAATTTAATTAAATATTTAAATGGGTTAGGATCTTATTTAATTGAGTTGGTTTACTCTTATTTTTATTTAGTTAAAAGACCTTGTTTAACCAAGTCAAAATAGGAGTCCTAGTGTGACTAGTACTCCCTATTCCTTGCGCCACCTAATCCTCACGCCCCATCCTTTTCTCTTTGTATTTTTATGTGAATAATCTCCACACCTAAGGTTTCTCTTGCCTCCCTTCTCTCTTTCTTTTTATCATATGGAAGTTTGTTGGAAGACCAAGTCAAAAGGGGAATTAATTTTGCTTAAGGATTCTATGAGATAGAATCCTTGTCAACCAAAACTCTTCCCATAAGTGTGCCAACCCATCCTTCCTTATTTTCTTTGATTTTCATGGTAAAAGAGGATATTTTTTTATGCCCCTCCCTTGCTGGTCCATGGAAGAAAAAAAGGTGGGGGCACCCAAGAGTTGGGCACCCCAACAACTTTCCTTATTTGGTCCTTCCTAGTCTAGGTTTTTGACCTAACTTGGACTCTGCATATATCTTTATTTAAAGAGAATTTTTGGCTAAAATTTTTGTGGATTATAGAAATTTGATAGGCCTCTTTTGTGTAGAGAAATTATAGAAAAATTTATTTATGTCATGGAGATATTGAAAATATAAATCACGGTGTCTTGAAAAAGAACAAAGAAGAAGAAGAGGGTCTTCTTCTAAGGTTTTTGTTCCAGATCTCTTCCTTTCTTTTGGTGAGCTTTTGAGAGGTTTCTTAGCATCACAAATCTTTCTCTTTTCTTCTATCATTTTGGAGTATCCATGTTTTGAAGAAGAAAGCATCGAATCAACCGTCGAAGAGAGATCAGCACAGTGCTAGCATACAATGTTGATTTCCTGCATCAGGATCTCTGATCATGTTCGTGGGCTCATATAGATGACTCCTAGAGGTCGGACACATGTGCAGCTCATGACTTCATCCTCGAGCCTGGATCAGTAAGTTAGAATATCTAACTTGCTCAAGTAATAGATCTGATCTATTAACTTCATACCAACATTTGATGTAGTGTAGATCTAGGTTGATTTGATCAACCTTTTTTTTTGTTTGATTTTAATTTTTAATTTAATATCATACCTTGATTATGTAATAGATCTAAGATCTAGGTATTTACATATTTATTTAAATAAATATTTAATTTATTTAAGTCTTTTGCTGTATGATCTTGAAAAAATTTTAAGATCTATCCATGAAATCCTAGATCTGGTTCCCTCAATTGGTATCAGAGCCTAGGTTATTGTTACATAATTTTTGTGCATATTTAGATTATTTTTTAGATTATATCTAATTTATAATTTAATTATTAAATTTATAATTAAAAAAAAATTTAGATCTCACGAACTGCCATAAGGTTGTCCTGCTGTAAGATTTACTCCTTACATTGAAAAGATTATCCTAGTTCGTGATGATCTAACTCTAATCATAAATTTATTAGATTTGATCTAATTTTATTTATAATTTAATAGATTTAAAATAATTTTAGATCTAAAAATAAAATATTTTAGATTGCACAAACTACCACAAGATTATCCTAATGTAAGGTTTACTCCTTACAGTGAATAGATTGTCCTAGTACGTGCTGATCTAAAATATTGATCATAAAATTTTAGATTAGATCTAAAAAATTTTATAGTCTGATTAAAAATATTTTAATCTAATTTTAATTATCATAAATATGTTAGATTTGATCTAGGAAGATTTATGATTGATTATTATTGAAACTGTTTCAATTACATGAACCTATTTAGATTAGATCTAAAGTAATTTTATATTTATTTTACTTGCATATTGATTATGAATCAAATATGCAACTTGATTGATAGAACCATGTTGTAAAAATATTTTACTAATATGAAAATCATTTTCAGAAAGTCGAACCCCAATCCTCAGCCCAAAACTTAATTGAGAATTAAGAAGTTGATTGATTAGGATCTAGGATTATGAATTGAATATCCTAAGACATAAATCATAATACATTGAGTTAAATAGGTTAGTGGGGGATTAGATCCATTAATTGGGTTAGACCTAGGGTTAGATTAAAAAATGGACTTAATTAGAGAATTGACTAAATCTAATCAATTATTGTCTTAGATTAGGTCAAGGATTCTCTAGATCAATTACAATAGTTGTAGTTGGTCAAGTTCATGTCTTTAACAAAACCCAAGATGGACTTAATTCTTGGCTATGTGGTCTAGCATGAACTATTAGGTTGATTTAATTGAAACTAATTAAACCAGTTGGTGTCTAAGATAAATCAGATCGGTAATTTTTAATTGGCAGCCTGCTTACTTGGCCATTTTTTATGGTGTCTAAGGCAAGCTTTGGTAGACCCCCCCACCGATCGAACTTACCTAGCCTTTTGATGAGATTATATTTTGATTGAATCATTTGACTATTCGAGCTGACCCATGTTAGCTAGGTAAATCAGTGTGACTGATTTAGGTGCTCCTAAACCAGCCTGTTAGTGGTCTTTCTTAAGCTGACTTGGTGAAGCCAATGGGATGATCATGACAAGCTGGTTAATTTGACCTACTCACTTCTATAAATAAATCCTCTAAAATTATTAGGTCTCTAAAATAAAATAGCTATATGATAACTGGATCATAGCCTCTCATTAAAGTGGATGATAATGGATCCATCAATTGGATAATCATTGGAGGCCCAAAGGCCTGATGCTTATCGGTTGATAGAATTATCATTCATTATATGATCTCTTTGATATATCTTTCTAAATTGTGGTCAGGTGGGCCAACCAAACTTGGGCCTAATCATTCATTGGTTAGATGGGCTAAGTATGATCATGTTAATAGTTAGACCTAACTGGACTCTTTTCTGAAAAGGCCAAAGCCAACTAATTAGGGGCTGAGGCAAAATTTAATTATTAAAAATTATTTTAAAAAATAGTTGATTATGAACCTATCCTTAGATGTACATGGGTTGGTTAACCAAAGTTGGGCTCGTATGCAGTCTATGTGGATTCTAGTATCCAGTAAGAAATTAGGATAATTTCTCGAATTGAAGGTAGAGGCTACCAATTCGAATAAAATAGTGGAAGAAATCTTTTGATTAAAGTCTAAATTTTTAGATTTAATAAATTAATTACTAATTAAATTTTGATTTTTTTTTGCGCAGACATGGCCACTTTTCTATTGCTTCGATCATTGTTGGACAATGATAAGTTAGTTCCAACTTCGATAGCTGGTACCGAAGTTGAAGATTATCCTGGAGCATGAACGAATCCTATATATGCTGATGGATCCTGCACCTGAGGAGCCAGCTGTCAATGCATGTGCAACAGTCAGAGACACTTATCAAAAGTGGCTCAGTGATCGAACCATAGTGTGCTACATTATGCTGGCTGTGATGAGCGACGAGTTCAGTCGCAGGTTTGAGATAGCTCAGCCAAATTAAATGCTCCAAGTGTTGGAGAATTCTTTTGGCACATCCGATGATATTGAGAGGCACAAGACTAGTTGCACCATCTTCAATGCCAGAATGTGGGATGGAGCCTCTGTCACTGATCACGTATTGTACATGATCGAGCTGATAGAGCGCTTGAGTAAACTCGGCTTTCTCTTGCATGAACAACTTGGGAAAGATGCAATATTGAACTCGCTGCTAAAGTCCTATCTCTCTTTCCTTACTCATTACATAATGACAAAGCCTAAAGTAAACTACACGACTTACTGGGGTTACTTCAGAACTTTGAGAAGGATCACCAACTCCATAAAGAGTCGGTGAACTTAGTGGGAGGTTCATCTTCTGATTCTTGATCCTTTAGAAAAGGAAAGAAGAACAAGAAGAAGAAAATAAAGAAGGTGCAAGTTTAGATTGGGATATCAGTGCCAGACCAGGAAGATCAAGCCCGATAAGAGTCAAGCTGAATGCTTCTTTTGCAAGAAGCGGGAGCACTGGAAGAGGAACTATCCTCAATACATTGCCTCCCTAGATCCGAACAGATCGAGAAAGAAGCAAGCTGTTGCTGGACAAGATATTTATATGATAACTCCTTTCAATTTCTATATTTATAATATTACTGACTGAATATTGGATACCAATAGCCCATACCATATTTGTAATTTATTGCAGAGATTGTAGGTCAGTAGAAGATTCGAGCAAGGTGAGAGATTTCTGAACGTTGGAGATGGAAGACCAGTTTTAGTTCTAGCTTTAGAAATTTTGAAACTTGTATTTGAATCTCATACCATTATTCTTAGTAATTATCATTTCTGTCCTAGTTTCTTTTTAAATATCATTTCTATAGGCCTTTTGGCCATGAACAATTATGAAATTTTAATAAAGAAATGAGTTTGTAATGTCATTATAAATGGTGTTACTACTTTCTATGGATAATTGAACAGTGGTCTATATATATTATCACAATCTTTTAATGTAGTCTATTTTATTGGCAAGCATCCTAAATTAGATAGTATATCAGAGATCTACTTATGGCACTATAGGCAAGATCATATAAACAAGAATAGGTTAAACATGTTGACTCAAGAGGAAATCCTCGAAGTCAGTAATTGTAAATCACTTCCAACCTGTGAGTCCTATCTTCTTGGTAAAATTATCAAGTCACATTTTACTAAAAAAGGTGAGAGAGCAAATGAGCTCTTAGGTCTAGTACATACTGATGTATGTGGACCAATGAGCATAAGTACCAGAGATGGATATGTCTACTTCATCACTTTCATAGATGATCTATTCAGATATGGATATGTCTATCTGATGAAACATAAGTCAAATTCTTTTGAAATATTCAAATGATTCCGAAGTAAAGTAAAAAAATAAATTAGAAAGAGTATTAAAACTCTTCGATCTGATCGAGGAGGAGAATACCTTTCTGGTGAGTTTCTTACATATCTAGGAGAGAATGGAATTCTTTTTCAAAGGACTCCTCTTGGAACACCACAGCATTATGCTATGTCTGAAAGCAGGAATCGGACTCTGTTAGACATGGTCCGATCCATGATGGAATTTGCCAGCTCGCCGATATCTGTTTAGGGACATGCACTCAAATCGGTTTGTTATCTATTAAATAGAGTTCCAAGTAAGTCTGCAGTTAAAACCTCATATGAGATATGGATAAGGCGTAAACCAGCACTTTCACACCTTAGAGTTTGGGAGTGCCTGACTTATGTCAAATGGTTAATTACAGATAAACTTGAACCTAGGTCTGACAAGTGTACATTCATAGGATACCTAAAAGAGATCAAAGGATATTATTTCTACCATACTGATGAACAAAAGATATTCATCAGCCCTAGGGCAACCTTTCTGAAAAAGAAGTTCCTTGGTGAAGGAACTATTGCCTCTAAGATTGAACTTGATAAAATTCAACAGATAGAAAGTCCGATATAGAATGTTGAACCTAAGTCAGATTTGATCAGATCAAATCTGAAGCTTAGTGAACTCGCATCATTAAGGTGATCCGGTAGAGTACCGCACCATCCAAATAGATACTATGGATTCTTGGTCCAGGATGGTGATCCCATCGAACTCGATGAGAATGATGAGAACCCGATCACTTATATGGATACGATGCAGAAATCTGACTTTGAGAAATGGCTAGAAGTCATAAGATCCAAAATAGATTCCATGAAGGTTAATGATGTATGGACATTAGTTGACCCACCTGAAGGGGTTAAATCCATTAGGTGTAAATGGACATTCAAAAGAAAAAGAGGCATAGATGAAAAGGTGGAGATCTATAAAGCCCATCTGGTTGTCAAGGGATATCATCAACGTTATGGTATTGACTATGATGAGACATTCTCTCTAGTGGCAATGCTCAAATCCATTAGGATAATGCTTACAATAGCTGCCCACTTGGACTATGAGATCTAGCAGATGGATGTGAAGATGGCTTTTCTAAATGGAGAGCTAACCAAAGAGGTGTACATGATACAACCTAAGGGGTTCACATCCATAGATGAGTCCAAGGTGTGTGGGCTTTAGAGATTGATTTATGGATTAAAGAAAGCATCTCAGAGTTGGAACATGCATTTTGCTAAAGTGATAAGTATTTAAGAAATACTAAGGATCAATGGTTGATTTATGGTGAGTCAGATCTGAAACTTGTAGGATTTATAAACTCCAGCTTTCAATCTGACCATGATGATAGTAAAAGTATGTCAGGATATATCTTTACTCTAAATGGTGGAGCCATCTGCTGAAAAAGTTTTAAGCAGCATACAGTGGCTGACTCTATTTATGAACTAAAGTATATGGCAGCATCAGATGCAGCAAAGAAAGCTGTGTGGCTGAGAAGTTCATCACCAAGCTCGAAGTAGCACCCTCCATTGATAGTCCAGTCCTGCTCTACTGCGACAGCATTGGCGCCATACCTCAAGCAAAAAAATTGAAGGCACACCAGCAAACAAAGCACATTCTGCACCGCTTTCATTTGGTCCATGAGATCATAGATCATGGTGACGTCGATCTTCAAAAGATCAATGGAAAGAAGAACCTAGTCGACCCCTTCACTAAAGCCCTAGCAATCAAGGAGTTTGACAATTATAAGTCAAAGATTGGTATTAGATACTATGCCGAGTGACTTTAGGATAAGTGAGAGTTGTTGAAAATTATGTTCCAAAGCTAATCATCAGCCTGTTGATGATTGAGATATTATAATTAATTTATTAATTAATAAAAAATATTTTGGTATCTTTTTTCATCATAAATTTACATCTTATAATGAACTTCATTATTATGATGTTCTTAGGACTATTTAGTTTCGATAAACAAAGGATTTATCGATTAGTCCTTAAATTT
Source organism: Cocos nucifera (assembly GCA_006176705.1). Taxonomy (NCBI): domain Eukaryota; kingdom Viridiplantae; phylum Streptophyta; class Magnoliopsida; order Arecales; family Arecaceae; genus Cocos; species Cocos nucifera. The sequence goes on from QRFJ01001742.1 coordinate 78,532, forward strand.
ATTCATGAATAAATGATAGACTATTAATTAGGACGATAGTATCTATTGAGCATAGATCGCTATTGTTAGATATGTGTGCCCTAGAAGCCAGAATTGACTGACACTTGTTATACACTTTTAAGGATAAAATTATAATTTTAACTATAAATAATAAAATAGACTATTTTCTATCATAATATATATTTAGTGTCTGTGATACATCCCTTGAGTTATGGCAATGATAATTCTTATTTTCAAGAGTTAAAAATTTAAAATATGAAATTTTCATTATTAACTCATAAAATGCTCCTGACCGTAGGATCATCATGAGGATGATGATTGATCCGAAAGGTTCATGTACAATCGCTTTTTTATAGTAGATGAGTCTTGAGTCTATAGTGTAGAGACACCAGAGCGAGAGTATAGGTACTCGTTAGAGAACGAGGGCACTGAGCGTGACCACCTCGAGCAGTCATTAAGAAGTCTACCTTCTCGTCGATGATTGACTCGAAGCTGCAGTTGTATGTCTAGTTCTTTGATCTGAGGTACATCGATAATTCATCTTAAGGATATTATAGTTTGACTACACCATGACTCGATCTTCTAGCCATTTGAAATCTTGAGGTGTATGTTGGCTATAGCATGTATTGTAATTAGATTGCACTAAGAAATCTATCTATCTCGAGAAGAGTAGCCCTATGATGATCAGATCAAGTTCATAAGCCCATCCTTAGAGTGATAAAAAATTCTTTGAAATTCCTTCTCCTTATCTTTGATTTAGTTTGTTAGATATATGTGCCCTAGAAGCCAGAATTGGCTGACACTTGTAATACACTTCTAGGGGCAAAATTATAATTTTGACTATAATCAATAAAATGGGTTATTTTCTATCACATATGTGTATTTAGTGTCTGTGATACATCCTTTGAGTTAATGGTAATGATAATTCATATTTTCAAGAGTTGAAAATTTAAGACATGAATAATCATTATTAACTCATAAAATGCTCCCGACCATAGGATCATCACGAGGATGGTGATTGATCCGGAAGGTTGGTGTACAATCGCTTCTCTTTAGTAGATGAGTCTTGAGTCTACGGTGTGGAGACACCGGAGCGAGAGTACAGGTACTCGTTAGAGAACGAGGGCACTGAGCGTGACCACCTCGAGTAGTCATTAGGGAGTCTACCTTCTCGTCAATGACTGACTCGATGCTGCAGTAGTGTGTCTGGTTCTTTGACCTGAGGTGCATCGGCAGTTCACCTTGAGGGTGTTATAGTTTGACTACACCATTACTCGGTCTCCTAGCCATATGGAACCCTGAGGTGTATGTTGGCTATAGCATGTTCATTATAGAAACTGGATGGCATCAAGATGGAATCTATCTACCTCGGTGGTAGAGGAGCAGCCCTATGATAATCATGAGAATCAAGTCCAGAAGTCCATGGCCATGGCAGAGTGAAATAATAGAAAGAGTTTCTATTTAGATTTTCACATTGGACTCGAATCGAATGATTACATCATATGACAGAAGACTAGGGTTTGACGAGTTTCACCTTAACCCTAATCTGATCGGGGCTCAAGATAGAAGAACTTAATCACACAGGTAGCTGCACCAAGAGGTTCGCATTCAGCTCTGATGGGTTGCCACCATATACTGCTAGGTGTCACTGGTGGATTTTGGGAGCAATTAGAATGATTTAGATGATCGATCATTCTAGCTGTTCGAATCAGAAGAGTTCTGATCCATCGAAAGGAGTTTCGATGATGTCGATGATAGAGATCATGACATATCCCATTACCATACAGAACTGAACCTAACTGGGTCACACAAACAAGGGTTTGAATCTGGTGATCATCAATTGAACTGATCTAGTTCAATTGATCTGAATGAGATTCAATTAGGTTCAAGGAAAATCGTGCTAGCACTCGATTGAACCTAACGTTCTTCTTTTACTATCATAAATAAGTTGTCCTGACTGAGCCAAAGGAGTTTGTGCTCAATCAGAGGCCTTCATATGGTCTGACTGGAGGTTGTCCAAGTCAGAAAAGGTTGTCTTATTTTGTAAGACATTACCTGCCATTTTTGGTCACCTGCCATTTCTTGTTCTTTGACTTTGGTCAAAAGTCTACCTTTGACTGGTCAAATGTTGACCATTGACACTTTGACTTTTGACCACATGTCATGCACCTATTGGAGAGCTGGTGGGGGCCTGTCCCCCTGCCAGAACCTGGCAAGGAGAAGGGCGCACGCCACCCTTGGCGTGTGCCCAAGTTGGAGGCGCCTAGGAGTCCTTGTTGGACAAGGACTCCATCTCCTTTTTGGATTCCAATTAGAGTTCTCCTAAGAACCAACTTTGACTGGTCTTAGGCACCCTCTAAGGAGGAATCCAGGGGACTCTATTCCCACCAATCAGATTTAGATCTGATTTCACAAAGGGTTGTGATTGGTTGGGAAGAAGAGGAGTTGGATCACAGTTAGTCTATAAATAAGACCCTGCGCCCAACTCTAATTTAAGATTGAATGCTATTAGATTCCCCACGCCCCAAGGCTGCCTCTCCCCTCCTTCCTCCATGCCAAACCACCTTCTCCCCTTCCTCTCCACGTCCAAAAGGAGTTTTGGAGCTTGGTTGGTGCGATCCAGATCAAAGAAAGGCGATCAAAAGCAAGAAGGCTGCGCTGCTGCAAAGGACGACTGCTGATCTTCAAAAGGAGTTTTGAAGATCCTCCAGATCAGATCCAGATCTAATTTTTGGAGATGTGATAGAGAAGAAGAGGATCTCCAGATCCAAGCCCGAGTGGATACCGGTAGAGGCCAGGCGCTTGCGTGGCTAGATCCAGAACCTTCCGCTGCAATCAGGATCATCAACAGGGTAATAGGATTACCCAAATCAGGTAAATTAAATTTGATTTAATTTATCTTATTTTATTTTATTTATTAAAATAATAAGAATCAGATCTGAAACATATCAAGATCTGATTAAGATCAAAGAGAAAAATTTTTGAAATATATCTCTTGATCTGATCAGATCTGAACGAACCTGGACCGGGAAATCAGGATTTCCCTTCAACTGGTATCAGAGCCATGGTTCTAAAATTGTTTAGATCTAATTTTAAATTTATTTTAATTAAAAATAAAGTGATTTTAGATGTCACATGAGATGTGATCAGATCTGAAATCAGAAAAAATTAAAATTAAATGATTTGGATCTAAGATTAGAAATATGCATGACTAGTTCTAAGAATAGAATAGTTCTATAGAATAGTCTTGCATGTTTTTGATTTAATCTGATTAAATCATATTTTAGATCTATTTATTTACTATTTTTTGATATTATAAGTGTTATAATAACATCTAAAAAATAGCAAATAAAAATTATTTAATTTTAAATATCATATGAGATATGATTGATGCATGTCTAGACTAGTTGTAGAATAGTTCTACATAATTATCTAGATTAGAATTTATTTTGATTAGATCAATTTAAATCTAATTTTTTAGATTATTATGAGATAATTTAGATCTAAAAATATGCATGATTCGATACATGAGATGTATGCAAAATATGCCATGATTAGATCTAATTTGTATATGAGATATATGATATAGATCTAAATACTGTTTTGTAGTATTGAATGTTCCTGATTAAGGCGTTCCTCTTGGCCGTCCGGTCATAAGAACGAAGAAGGGTTTAAAGGCCCTCTCTTCCCATTCGATGGGGTGTTCTTATGATGTGTAGGGGTGCTGCGTGTTCGTCCTTAATCAGAAACCCAAAACTTACTTTCTGCAAAACCCTAGATCCTGAAACCCTAGGATTTATTGTGCATATTTTGTTTATGAACCCTACTTAATTAAGAATTAAGTTTATGGAATATTAATTAGGTCTAAAATTGAGAATTTTCAGATCTAAGACATATTCATAATACTGGGTTCGGGCTTGGGTAGCTCAATTAGGTCTAAGCGGTTGATCAAACCGAATCAAGAGTTGGTTAGATGGGATCAACAATGCTTAAATTGACCAGCCTAATAGGATTAAGTCTGGGTCAAGATCGAGTCACGATCAAGCAAGACCTAATTAGGCTCAGAGGTTAGAGTCTGGATTGTAGGCTAACCCAATTGGTTCTGGACTCAACAATTTGGTGTCTAAGGTAAGTTTGGCACATACGACCGACTGGTTTTTAATTGGAAGCTACTCGACCTGAATGCGTTCTTGTACGAGTTAATGGCATATTCCTTCCACCGGTCTCACTTACCTGGCCATATCTGTTGACACAGTTCTGATCTGAGGTGGTCAATAATCCGAGCTAACCCATGCCACTAGGTTAGTCATAATTGTTATGACTAAGCCAAGTCTAGTTTAATGAGACCTGAATCAATTCTCCCTAAGAAAAGATTAAGTCTGAGGTCTTCCACCATTGTAGATGTGCGGGCCCTTCCCGGGGTTGATTGTTCTCGGCTGGATACAGTGGCTCAGTTGCACCGGGAAGATGCAACCATGTCTATTAGGCATTGGATGCTATGGGCTGGAGGATGAGTTGGGCTCAATATTTCCGGATACGGTGAGAGACTCAATTAGGAACCCAGTCTATGCAAATGGTGGGTCTGACTTAACTAAGGAGTGGATCAATATTCCGGATACGGTGAGATTCATGAATTAGAGACCAAGTTTGGGTGCACCATGATTAGAGAATCATTGAACAAGAGTTGTTCACTCATTGGCTAACCCATCACCAATAACTGTTAGGTGAGGTGATGAGTCAGTTGGTGAGACCGCACCACCCACTAGAAATCATTAATCGTGGAGATTTTTCGCATCTCTACAGAGGGAGTGTAGGGATCCGAGAAAATAGTGGGAGCTAATTTGTTTAAAAATAAAATCCCTAAACAAATTGGTCAAGTCAAAATTACAGTATCTAACTAGAATCTTTGACTCTCTACAGGAAAATGTCTGCGTCCAACCCATTGGCACGTATCCTAGACACACATAGACTGACTGGACCCAATTATAAAGATTGGCTCAGGAACTACAAAATTAGTTTTGGGTTCAGAGAAGTTAACCCATGTTTTGGACCAGGACCCTCCCACCTTACCAGCCCGTCCATCCATTGAACAGAGAGCGTCTCTGGAAAAATGGATTAGACGAAGATAATAAGGCCAGATATTACATGTTGGGCTCGATGTCTGATGAGCTCCAGCGCCAACATGAAGATATCGGGACTGCTCGCCAAATGTTGGCTCACCTGCAGGAGATGTTTGGTGAACAGAGTCGCGCAGCCAAATATCAAGTCACGAAATGACTTTTTAAGGCTAAGATGCGTGATGGGCAGTCAGTCCAAGATCACTGTCTGACAATGATCAAGGACATGGAAGAGCTTGAGAAGCTCGGTGTGAAGTTGGACTTGGACCTGCAGAACGATATTATTCTGCAATCCTTGACTGATGCATATGGGCAATTCATCATGAATTACCACATGCATAAACTTCAAAATTCCTTGGCCGAATTAATGAATATGCTGGTTACCGCTGAGCTTTCTATGAAAGGTTCTAAAGGCTCAGTTCTTGCTATGGAACGGACTTCTTCCAAAAGAAAGGAGCGCTGCGTGCTAGATCCAGAACCTTCGCTGCAATCAGGAATCATCTACAGGGTAATAGGATTACCAAACAAGGTAAATTGAATTTGATTTAATTTATTCTTGTTTTATTTTATTTATTAAAATAATAAGATCAGATCTAAAATATATCAAGATCTGAAATTAAGATCAAAGAGAAAATTTTTGAAATATATCTCTTGATCTATCAGATCTGGACGAACCTGGACCGGGAAATCAGGATTTCCCTTCAGAGTTCACTTAACCCTAATCCGATCGAGACTCAAGATAAGAACTTAATCATACAGGTAACTACATCGAGAGTTTTTCATTTTAGTTCTGATGGATTGCCACCATATCTGCTAGGTTCCATTGATGGATTTTGAGAGGCAATTATGAATGATTTAGATGATCAATCATACTAGTTGTCTGAATCAGAAAAGTTCTGATCATCGTAAGGTGTTTCGATGAATGTCAATGATGGATGATCGTGATATATCTCATTACCATATAAAATTGAACCTAATTGGATGCACAACAAAAAGAGTTTTGGATCTGGATATCAACAATTGGAAAACTCAGTTCAATTGTGATTTGAATTAAATTCATTTAGGTTTCAAAAAAATTGTGCTAGCATACTGATTGAGCCTAATGTTCTCCTTTAATTATCATTAAAGTTGTCTCGACTTAGCCAAATATGTTTGGGCTCACTTAAAAAACCTTTACTTAGTCTGACTGGAGCTTGTCTAGGTTAGAAAAGGATGTCTTAATTTATAGAGTGAATTTGAGACAATACCTACCATTTTTCGTTCACTCTGCTAATTCTTGTTTCGAACATTTGGTCAAACGTTGAATCTTTGATACTTAGACATCTGGCCCATGTGTCATGCATTCCATAGGAGAGAATTTTTGGACCTTGTCCCCTAACTAAAAAGGATATAAATAGAGGGCACAATGCCTAGGAAGATGTGCGCCCTACATGGATAATGCCTGGAGTGCCCACACAGAAATGGGAACTCCTCAGTTGCTTTGAGGTTTCTACCTAGGTGGCGCAAAGACTTGTCTTTGACCAATCTTGGCACCATCTAAGGATGATTTCAGAAAGGCTCTCATCTAATTAATTCAGATGATGTTCATTCATCATCAGATTTAGATCTGATTGCATAAAAGGTCTGTGATTGGCCAAGATGATGTGGCAACTGCAGTGCACAGTAAGGTCTATATAAACCCTGTCTGCGCCTAGGAATTTTAGATCTTGTGCCCATTGCCCACTTCACAAGGCTATCCTCTTCTCCTCCAACCATCTTCAAATCTTATTCTCCTACCAACCCATGAGATTTTTTTGGGCTTCAATTTGGTACGATCCAAGCAAAGAGAAAGGCAACAAGAAAGGAAGAAGGCAGCAAACTGCTACGAGAGACTATCATCGCGATCTTCAAAAGGAGTTTTGAAGATCCTTCCAAATTAGATCCAAATCTGATATTTAGAGAAGTTGATAAAAAAGAAGAAGATCTTCAGATTCCTATCTGAGTGGATATCGATAGAGGGCCAGGCACTTGCATGGCTATATCCAGAACCTCAGGAAGACATCAGGATCATCATAGAATAATCTAATTATCCGTATGAAGATTAAGAATTAACTTAGATTAATTTATTCTTTATTTTTATTTTATTTTTTTATTAGATCATAATATCAAATCTAAAAAGTCTCAGATCTAATTTAGATTTTAAAAAAAAAAATTAAAATATCTGTGTTGATTCCAATCAGATCTGAACGAATCTGATCCAGAAAACTAGGTTTTTCCTTCAACTAGTATCAGATCTAGGTTGCATTAGATCTCTAATTTTAATTTATTTTGATCTAATAATAGGTGATTTAGAGTATGCTTCTGCAATAGGGAGCCTCATGTATGCCATGCTATGTACACGACCTGATATAGCCCATGCTGTGAGTGTCACAAGTAGATATCAGTCAAATCCAGGTGAAGAAACACTGGACTTCTGTGAAATGTATCCTTAAGTACTTAAGAAGAACTAAGGATATGATGTTGGTCTTTGGTAACGGAGAACTCCAAGTTCAAGGGATACACAGACTCGGACTTCATGTCCGATATAGATGATCGAAAGTCGACATCTGGCAGACTGTTTGTGCTGGAAGAGTTCCTAGCAAACGGTGATACCATCTCATCCGCGATTACCTTGAGAAAGGTTACGTTGAGGTCAAGAGAGTCAACTCCACAGATAATGTGGCAGACCCACTTACAAAGCCGTTGGGCCAGCAGAAGATCGAAGCCCACCTTGAGAAGATGGGACTTAGACTTGTAGCCAATTGGCTTTAGGACAAGTGGGAGATTGTTAGATATATGTGCCCTAGAAGCCAGAATTGGCTGACACTTGTAATACACTTCTAGGGGCAAAATTATAATTTTGACTATAATTAATGAAAATGGTTATTTTCTATCACATATGTGTATTTAGTGTCTGTGATACATCCTTTGAGTTAATGGTAATGATAATTCATATTTTCAAGAGTTGAAAATTTAAGACATGAATAATCATTATTAACTCATAAACAGCTCCCGACCATAGGATCATCACGAGGATGGTGATTGATCCGGAAGGTTGGTGTACGATCGCTTCTCTTTAGTAGATGAGTCTTGAGTCTACGGTGTGGAGACACCGGAGCGAGAGTACAGGTACTCGTTAGAGAACGAGGGCACTGAGCGTGACCACCTCGAGTAGTCATTAGGAAGTCTACCTTCTCGTCAATGACTGACTCGATGCTGCAGTAGTGTGTCTGGTTCTTTGACCTGAGATGCATCGGCAGTTCACCTTGAGGGTGTTATAGTTTGACTACACCATTACTCGGTCTCCTAGCCATATGGAACCCTGAGGTGTATGTTGGCTATAGACATGTTCATTGTAGGAACTGGATTGCATCAAGATGGGAATCTATCTACCTCGGTGGTAGAGGAGTAGCCCTATGATGATCATGAGAATCAAGTCCAGAAGCCCATGGCCATGGCAGAGTGAAATAATAGAAAGAGTTTCTATTTAGATTTTCACATTGGACTCGAATCGAATGATTACATCATATGACAGAGACTAGGGTTTGACGAGTTCACCTTAACCCTAATCTGATCGGGGCTCAAGATAGAAGAACTGAATCACACAGGTAGCTGCACCAAGAGGTTCGCATTCAGCTCTGATGGGTTGCCACCATATACTGCTAGGTGTCACTGGTGGATTTTGGGAGCAATTAGAATGATTTAGATGATCGATCATTCTAGCTGTTCGAATCAGAAGAGTTCTGATCCATCGAAAGGAGTTTCGATGATGTCTATGATAGAGATCATGACATATCCCATTACCATACAGAACTGAACCTAACTGGGTCACACAAACAAGGGTTTGAATCTGGTGATCATCAATTGAACTGATCTAGTTCAATTGATCTGAATGAGATTCAATTAGGTTCAAGGAAATCGTGCTAGCACTCGATTGAACCTAACGTTCTTCTTTTACTATCATAAATAAGTTGTCCTGACTGAGCCAAAGGAGTTTGTGCTCAATCAGAGGCCTTCATATGGTCTGACTGGAGGTTGTCCAAGTCAGAATAGGTTGTCTTATTTGTAAGACATTACCTGCCATTTTTGGTCACCTGCCATTTCTTGTTCTTTGACTTTGGTCAAAAGTCTACCTTTGACTGGTCAAACGTTGACCATTGACCCTTTGACTTTTGACCACATGTCATGCACCTATTGGAGAGCTGGTGGGGGCCTGTCCCCCTGCCAGAACCTGGCAAGGAGAAGGGCGCACGCCAAGGGTGGCGTGAGCCCAAGTAGGAGGCGCCTAGGAGTCCTTGTTGGACAAGGACTCCACCTCCCTTTTGGATTCCAATCAGAGTTCTACTAAGAATCCAGTTTGACTGGTCTTAGGCGCCCTCTAAGGAGGAATCCAGGGGTCTCTATTCCAACCAATCAGATTTAGATCTGATTTCACAAAGGGTTGTGATTGGTTGAGAGGAAGAGGAGTTGGATCACAAGAGGTCTATAAATAAGACCCTGCGCCCAACCCTAACCTAAGAGTGAATGCTATTAGATACGCCCCAAGGCTGCCTCTCCCCTCCTTCTCCATGCCATAGCTTCTTCTCCCCTTGCTCTCCACGTCCAAAAGGTGTTTTGGACTTAGTTTGGTGCGATTCAGATCAAGGAAAGGCGATCAAAAGCAAGAAGGCTGCGCTGCTGCAAAAGGACGACTGCAGATCTTCAAAAGAGTTTTGAAGATCCTCCAGATCAGATCCAGATCTGATTTTTGGAGGTGTGATAGAGAAGAAGAGGATCTCCAGATCCAACCCGAGTGGATACCGGTAGAGGCCAGGCGCTTGCGTGGCTAAGATCCAGAACCTTCCGCTGCAATCAGGATCATCTACAGGGTAATAGGATTACCCAAACCAGGTAAATTGAATTTGATTTAATTTATCTTGTTTTATTTTATTTATTAAAATAATAAGAATCAGATCTAAAATATATCAAGATCTGATTAAGATCAAGAGAAAATTTTTGAAATATATCTCTTGATCTAATCAGATCTGGACGAACCTGGACCGGGAAATCAGGATTTCCCTTCAGAGTTCACCTTAACCCTAATCCGATCGAGACTCAAGATAAAAGAACTTAATCATACAGGTAACTACATCGAGAGGTTCATTTTTAGTTCTGATGGATTGCCACCATATGCTGCTAGGTATCATTGATGGATTTTGAGAGCAATTAGAATGATTTAGATGATCAATCATACTAGTTGTCTGAATCAGAAAAGTTCTGATCCATCGTAAGGTGTTTCGATGATGTCAATGATGGAGATCGTGATATATCTCATTACCATATAAAATTGAACCTAATTGGATCACACAAATAAGAGTTTTGATCTGGATATCATCAATTGGACTAACTCAGTTCAATTGATTTGAATTAAATTCAATTAGGTTCAAGAAAATTGTGCTAGCATATGATTGAGCCTAATGTTCTCCTTTAATTATCATTAAAGTTGTCTCGACTTAGCCAAATATGTTTGGGCTCACTTAAAAACCTTTACTTAGTCTGACTGGAGCTTGTCTAGGTTAGAAAAGGATTGTCTTAATTTATGAGATGAATTTGAGACAATACCTACCATTTTTCGTCACCTGCTAATTCTTGTTTCGAACATTTGGTCAAACGTTGATCTTTGATACTTAGACATCTGCCCATGTGTCATGCATCCATAGGAGAGAATTTTGGACCTTGTCCCCCTACTAAAAAGGATATAAATAGAGGGCACATACCTAGGAAGATGTGCGCCCCACATGGATAATGCCTGGAGTCCCACACAGATGGGACTCCAGTTGCTTTGAGGTTTCTACCTAGGTGGCGCCAAAGACTTGTCTTTGACCAATCTTGGCACCATCTAAGGATGATTCAGAAAGGCTCTCATCTAATTAAATCAGATGATGTCATTCCATCAATCAGATTTAGATCTGATTGCATAAAAGGTTGTGATTGGCCAAGATGATGTGGCACTGCATAGGCACAGTAAGGTCTATATAAACCCTGTCTGCGCCTAGGATTTAGATCTTGTGCCCATTGCCCACTTCACAAGGCTACTCCTCTTCCTCCTCCACACCATCTTCAAATCTTATCTCTCCTACCCACACCCAAGAATTTTTGGGCTTCAATTTGGTACGATCCAAGCAAGAGAAAGGCAACAAGAAAGGAAGAAGGCAGCACTGCTACGAGAGACTACATCCGATCTTCAAAAGGAGTTTTGAAGATCTTCCAAATTAGATCCAAATCTGATATTTAGAGAAGTGATAAAAAAGAAGAAGATCTTCAGATCCTATCTGAGTGGATATCGATAGAGGCCAGGCACTTGCATGGCTATATCCAGAACCTCAGGAAGACATCAGGATCATCATAGGATAATCTAATTATCCGCTATGAGATAAAATTAACTTAGATTAATTTATTCTTTATTTTTATTTTATTTTTTATTAGATCAATAATATCAAATCTAAAAAGTCTCAGATCTAATTTAGATTTTAAAAAAAAAAATTAAAATATCTCTGTTGATCCAATCAGATCTGAACGAATCTGATCCAGAAAACTAGGTTTTTCCTTCAACTAGTATCAGATCTAGGTTGCATTAGATCTAATTTTAATTTATTTTGATCTAATAATTAGGTGATTTAGAGGTCACATGAGATGTGATTAGATCTGAAATCAAAAAAATTAAAAAATTAAATAACTTAGATCTACATTGTACAAGATGCATGACTAGTTGTAGAATAGAATTATTCTATGTATAGTCTTGCACGACCATAATTTAATTTGATTAGTTATAATTTTTAGATCTATTTATTTACTATTTTTTAATATTATATATATTATAATAAGATCTAAAAAATAAAAAATAAAGTTATTTAATTTTTGTCCATATGAGATATGATGGAGGCATGTTTAGACTAGTTGTAGAATAGTTCTACATAATTATCTAGAATAGAATTTATTTTGATACGATCAATTTAAATTTAATTTTTTGGATGATTATGAGATAATTTAAATCTAAAAACATGCATGATATGATACATAAAGATGTATGCAAAACATGTTTAAAGTTAGATCAATCTTATATATGAGATATATGATGTAGATCTAACTAGTTTTGTAGTTTTCATATTTCTAATTAAGGTATTCTCCTTGGCCGTCCGGTCATAAGAATAAAGTAGGATTTAAATGCCCTCTGGCTTTTATTTAATGGAGTATTCTTATGATGTGTAGGGGTGCTGCGCGTTCGTCCTTAATCAAAAATCTAAAAACTTATTTTCTACAAAATCCTAGATCCTGAAATCCTAGGATTTTATTTACATATTTTATTTATGAATCCTAAACTTAATTAAGAATTAAGATTATAAAATATGTTAAGTCTAAAAATTAAGAATTTTTAGATTTAAGACATATTCATAAAATTAGGTTCGGACTTGGATAGCTCAATTAGATCTAGCGGTTGATCAAATCGAATCAAGAGTTGGTTAGATGGGATCAAGAGTGCTTAAATTAACCAACCTAATAGGATTAAGTCTGGGTTAAGATCGAATCACATGAGTGATCAATCAAGCTAAGACCTAATTAGTCTCAGTGGTTAGAGTCTGGATTGTAGGCTAACCTGATTAATTCTGGCTCAACAATTTGGTATCTAAGGTAAGTCTGGTAGATACGATCGATTGATTTTTAATTGAGAGCTACTCAACTCGAATGCATTCTTGTCGAGTTAATGGCATATCCCTTCCACCAATCTCACTTACCTGGCCATATTTGTCAATCCAATCTTGATCAAAGGTGGTTAACAATCTGAACTAATCCATGCCACTAGGTTAGTCATAATTGTTATAGCTATTGTAAGTCAAGTTTAAAGAGACCTAAATCAAATCTTCCTAAGAAAAGATTAAGTCTGAGGTCTTCCACCATTGTAGATATGCGAGCCCTTCCTGGGATTGATTATTCTCGACTAATCACAGTGGTTCAATTACACCAAAAAGATGCAACCATTTCTATTAGGCATTAGATGCTATCGGTTGGAGGAAAAATTGAGCTTAATATTTCGAATACGGTGAGAGATCCAATTAGGAATCCAATCTGTGCAAATGGTGGGTCTAACTTAACTAAGGAGTGGATCAATATTCCAAGCACGGTAACATTCATGAATTAGAGATCAAGTTTGGATGTACCATAATTAGAAAATCATTGGACAAGAGTTGTCCACTCATTGGCTAATCCATCATCAATAACTATTAGGTGAGGTGATGAGTCAGTTGGTGGGACTGCACCATCCATTAGAAATCTATAATCGTGGAGATTTTTACATCTCTACAGAGGGAGTGTAGGAATCCAAGAAAATAGTGAAAGCTAATTTATTTAAAAATTAAATCTCTAAATAAATTGATCAAGTCTTAATTATAATATCTAACTAGAAACTTTGACTCTCTATAGGAAAATGCCTTCATCCAACCCACTAGCACGTATCCTGGACACCCATAGACTGACTGAACCTAATTACAAGGATTAGCTTCAGAACTTCAAAATTATTTTAGGTTTCAAGAAGTTAACTCATGTATTATACCAAGCCCCCCCACCTTATCAACTCATCCATCCGCTGAATAGAGAGCATCTTTTGATAAGTGGAAGGATGAAGATAACAAGGCCAGATATAAGATATTAGGCTCGATGTCTGATGAGCTTCAGTGCCAACATGAAGATATCAGGACTACTCATCAAATGTTGGCTCATCTATAAGAGATGTTTGCTGAATAGAGTCATGCATCCAAATATCAGATCACTAAACAACTATTCAAGGCTAAAATGCATGATGAGCAGTCAGTCCAAGATCATTATCCGATGATGATCAAGGACTTGGAAGAGCTTGAGAAGCTCAAAGTGAAGTTGGACCTCGATCTACATAATGATATAATTCTGCAATCCTTGACTGATACATATGGGCAGTTCATCATGAACTACCATATGCATAAACTTCAAAATACTCTAGCTGAGCTTATGAACATGCTGGTTATTGCTGAGCTTTCAATGAAAGGTTCTAAAGGCTCAGTATTTACTATGGAACGGACTTCTTTCAAGAGAAAATCTTTTGAAAAGAATAAGAAGTCTATGAAAAGGCAGAAGGTGGAAGGAGGAAAGGCAGAGCTGAAAAAAGGCCACTGACAAAGAAAAATATTTTCATTACAACACTGACGGCCATTAGAAGCGGAACTGCCCTACATACCTGGCCATCCTGAAGAATAAGAAAGAGGCAGGTCCTTTTGGAGATATGCTCATTATTGAATCTAACCTTACGATTTCTTCTACATCCAGTTGGATGCTTGACTCTAGTTCTAGTCCTCATTTGTGCACTTCCATGTAGGGTCTTGAGAATAGCAAGAGGCTGAAGGATGGTAAGATGATTCTACGCATTGAAAACAAAGTAAGGATTGCTGCTGTGGCTGTGGAAACATATCCTTTTTTACTACCATCTGGTTTAGATTTAGTACTAAAGGATTGTTATTATGTGCCTACAACAAGCAGGAATTTAATTTCTGTTTCATGCTTAGCACTAGAAGGCTATGTAATTAATTTTCTTAAGGACCATTGTAATATTTTTTATGAAAGAAATAAAATTGCAAGTGATTTTCTTATTAACAGTCTTTATTAGTTACATATTGATGTATCTATTTTTAATATCGAGCAAAATGTGAATGCCATAAAATCAAAACAACCCAGAGATAGTCCAAATGATAGATATCTATGGCACCTTAGACTAGGTCATATAGTAGAAGATAGGATTAACAAATTAAAAAAAAATGGGCTATTGAGTCCATTGACTTTCGAGTCATATCTAATTTGTGAATCATGTCTTCATGGCAGAACGACTAAACTTTCTTTTGTGGGACATGGGGAAAGGACCATGGATTTACTTGCCCTAATACATACTGATGTGTGCGGCCCATTTGATGTGCTAGCTAGAGGTAATTTTGTCTACTTCATAACCTTCACCGATGATTTATCTTGGTATGGGTATGTGTATCTTATGAGACACAAGTCAGAACCCTTTGAAAAGTTTAAAGAATTCAAACATGAAGTAGAAAAGCAAACTAGAAAATCCATTAAGATTCTTCAATCAGATCGAGGAGGTGAATACCTTAGTCAGAAATTTCTAGACTATCTCAAGCAAAATGGCATAGTCTCTCAATGGACTCCACCTAGAATACCTCAACTCAATGAAATTTTAGAATGGAAGAATCGAATCCTATTAGATATGGTTCGATCCATGATGAGCTTCATAGACCTTCCTAATTTTTTTTGGGGATACATAGTTTGTTAACTGCTATATATTTACTGAATAGGGTTTCTTCTAAAATTATTCCTACCACACCGTATGAGATATGGCATGGTAAGAAACCAAGTCTGAGTCATCTCAGAATTTGGGGTTATCCGCTCATGTCAAAAGACAACAAGCAGACAAGTTAGACTTTAGGTCCTTTAGAGCTCGATTCATAGGATATCCTAAAGAGTCATTAGGATATTATTTCTACATTCCAGAAGATCACAATGTGATTGTGAGTCGACATGCCATCTTTCTTGAAAAATAGTTTATTCAAGATAGCGGCATTGGAAAGCAGATCAAGCTCGATGAGAAAGTCTCACAAGAGCAACGAGCTAAAGGACCAAATTGGAACCAAATCAGGTTGAGCCAATACAATTACACTACCTCCTCCACCTCGATAGATCGAAAAGAATTTTTCATCCTCCTGAGAAGGTACTTAGGTACTATTTCAGAAGAAGTAGTAGAGAAAATGTTCCTCGTAGGTAATAGGGTTCATGGTGATGATCCCAAAACCTATAATGAGGCGATATCAGATATCGACTCTGAGAAATGGTTAGAGGCAATGAAGTCAGAAATTGACTCGATGCACTCAAACCAAGTCTGGACCTTGGTAGATCCACCAGAAGGTATAGTACCTATTGGGTGTAAATGGATCTACAAGAGAAAGATTGGTGCAGATGAAAATGTAGGAGACATTCAAAGCTAGATTAGTGGCAAAAGGTTATAGTCAGTGCGAAGGCATTGACTATCAGGATACCTTTTCGCTAGTAGCTATGCTTAAATCCATTTGCACATTGCTTGCTATTGCAGCCTATTTTGATTATGAAATATGGCAAATGAACGTAAAAATGGCATTCTTAAATGGATATCTTGAGGAAGATATCTATATGGAATAGCCACTGGATTTCACATCCAGTGATACTGATCATAAAGTATGCAAGCTGCAGAGATCCATATATGGACTTAAGCAAGCATCACGGAGCTAGAATCTTATTTTAATGATGTGATCAAATTACTTGGTTTCATTAAGAATGAGGAGGAACCATGTATTTTCAGAAAAATCAGTGGGAGCGCTATTATCTTCCACGTACTGTACATGGATGATATCCTTCTTATTGCAAATGATATTCCTATGTTGACCATAGTTAAAATATGGTTATCTAAAGAATTCTCCATGAAAGATTAGGAGAAGCATCTTTCATTCTTGAAATCAAAGTCTATAGAGGTAGACCAAATAGGATGCTAGGTCTTTCACAGAAGATGTACATAGAGAAAGTGCTAAAGAGGTTTAGCATGGAAAACTCCAAGAGAGGTTTGGTACTCTTCAGACATGGCATTCATCTCTCCAAAAAGATATGCCCTAGCACACCTGAGGAGATAGAATGCATGAACAAGATCTCTTATGCTTTCGCAATAGGAAGCCTCATGTATACCATGTTATGTACATGACCTGATATAGCCCATGCTGTGTATCACGAGTAGATATCAGTCGAATCCAGATAAAGAATACTGGACTTCTGTGAAATGTATCCTTAAATATTTAAGAAGAACTAAGGATATGTTCTTGATTTTTGGTAATGGAGAACTCTAAGTCCATGGGTATACAGACTCAGATTTTATGTCCGATATAGATGATCGAAAGTCAACATCTGAAAATCTATTTATGTGTAATGATGGTAATGTCAATTGAAAGAGTTTCAAACAGACAGTAATAGTAGATTCCACCATGGAAGCAGAATATATTACTGCATTAGAAGCTGCGAAGGAGGCATTTTGGTATAAAAAGTTCACCGTAGAGATTAGAGTGATGTCATTAGATGCCATTCCTCTGTACTGTGATAATAATGATGCCATAGCACTTGCTAAGGAGCCGAGGTCTCACCAAAAATTCAAACACATCGAGCAGTGATACCACCTCATCCGCAATTACCTCGAGAAAGAATACATTGAGATCAAGAGAGTCGACTCCACAGATAATGGGGTAGATCCACTTATAAAGTTGTTGGGCTAGTAGAAGATCGAAGCCCATCTTAAGAAGATCGAACTTAGATTTATAGCCAATTGGCTTTAGGTCAAGTCAGAGTTTGTTAGATATGTGTGCCCTAGAAGCCAGAATTGGCAGACACTTATTTTACACTTCTAAGGGCAAAATTATAATTTTGACTATAAATAATAAAATAGATTATTTTCTATCATAATGTGTATTTAGTGTCTATGATACATTTCTTGAGTTAATGGCAATGATAATTCTTATTTTCAAGAGTTGAAAATTTAAGACATGAATTTTCATTATTAACTCACAAAATGCTCCTGATTGTAGGATCATCTTGCGAATGATGATTGATCCAGAAGATTAGTGTACAATCACTTCTTTATAGTAGATGAGTCTTGAGTCTATGGTGTAGAGATACTGGAGCAAGAGTACAGGTACTCGTTAGAGAACGAGGGCACTGAGCATGACCACCTCGAGCAGTCATTAGAAAGTCTACCTTCTCATCGATGATTGGCTCGAAGTTGTAGTTGTGTCTGGTTCTTTGATCTGAGGTGCATCGATAATTCACCTTGAGGGTGTTATAGTTTGACTACACCATGACTCGGTCTCCTAGCCATTTGAAATCCTGAGGTGTATGTTGGCTATAACATGTTCATTATAAAAATTGGATTGCACCAACAGAGAATCTATCTACCTCAATAGATAACGAGTAGCCCTATGATGATCATGAGAATCAAGTCCATAAGCCCATGACCATGGCAGAGTAAAATAATAGAAAGAGTTTCTATTAAGATTTTCACATTGGACTTGAATCAAATGATTAATCATATGATGGATATTAGGGTTTGACGAGTTTACCTTAACCCTAATCCGATCGGGGCTCAAGATAAAAGAACTTAATCACACAGATAACTGTATCGAGAGGTTCTTTTTCAATTCTGATGGGTTGCTACCATATGTTGCTAGATGTCATTGGTGGATTTTGAGAGCAATTAGAATGATTTAGATGATCAATCATACTAGTTGTCTGAATTAGAAAAGTTCTGATCCATCGAAAGGTATTTCGATGATGTCAATGATAGAGATCACGACATATCTCATTACCATACAAAACTAAACCTAACTAGGTCACACAAATAAGAATTTTGATTAGAATATCATCAATTAGACTAATCCAGTTTAATTGATTTGAATTAGATTCAATTAGGTTCAAAAAAATCATGCTAGCATATGATTGAGCTTAATATTCTTCTTTAATTATCATTAAAGTTGTCTCGAATTGAGCCAAATATATTTGGACTCACTCAGAAATCTTTACTTGGTCTAACTAGAGCTTATCCAGATTAGAAAATGATTATCTTAATTTATGAGATAAATTTGAGATAATACCTGCCATTTCTCATCACCTGCTAAATCTTATTTCGGACATTTGGTCAAACATTGACCTTTGACACTTAGACATCTGCCCATGTGTCATGCACCCATAGGAGAGAATTTTGGACCTTGTCCCACTACTAAAAAGGAGATAGATAGAGGGTGCATTCTTAAGGAGATGTGCGCCCCATGTGGATAATGCCTGGAGTCCCATACAGATGGGACTCCAGTTGCTTCGGGGTTTCTACCTAGGTGGCGCCAAAGACTTATCTTTGATCAGTCTTGGCGCTATCTGAGGATGATTCAGCGAGGCTCTCATCTGATTGGATCAGATGATGTTATCCTACCAATCAGATTTAGATATGATTGCACAAAAGGCCATGATTGGTCGAGATGACGTGGCACTGTATGGTGTAGCAGGGTCTATATAAACCCTATCTGCGCCTAGGATTTAGATCTCTTGCCCATTGCCCATGCCATAAGGCTACTCCTCTCCCTCCTCCATGCCATCTTTAGATCTTCTCTCTCCTACCCATGCCCAAGAATTTTTGGGCTTTAGTTTGGTGCGATCCAAGCAATAGAAAGATGACGAGAAAGAAAGAAGGCAGCACTGCTGCGAGAGACGACATCCAATCTACAAGAGTTTTGAAGATCTTCCAAATCAAATCCAGATCTGATATTTAGAGAAATGATAAAGAATGAGAAGATTTTTAGATCCTATCCGAGTGGATATCAGAAGAGGCCAAGCACTTGCGTGGCTAGATCCAGAACCTCAGGAAGACATCAGGATCATCATAGGATAATGTGATTATCAGCTATAAAGTAAAATTAACTTAGATTAATTTATCCTTTATTTTTATTTTATTTTTTTATTATATCAATAATATCATATCTGAAAAATCTCAGATCTGATCTTAATTCAAGAAAATTTTTTTTAAAGTATCTCTTTTGATCCAATCAGATCTAAACGAACCCGATCCGAAAAACTAGATTTTTTCTTCAGCTATATGCCATATAGGATGGTTGTCCTCTTAATCAAGAAGTGTGAAGATACTGGTATGGCATATAGGTAAGATGTGTGGATACATCATCATTGAACGTGACCAACTTTAGAGCATTCTGCTGTCAAGAATGTCTTTGATGGGATATAGGTATAAGCATTCCTTAGACCTGAGATCATCTTAGTGACTTGCAAGCAACTCACTATACTTTGGTATCGAACTAACTAAATTTCTAATTTAGCAATGGAAGGCTTTTGGGCACAGTCAAATATATGCGAAGTTGGAGTGTGATTAAGACAGAATTGACCACTCCAAGGGTTGGAGAAGAATGTATCACTGTATTTCAATATAGCAAAATCTTGATCAAGATAATCCATCAATTGGATTTGATATTTTAAAATACAATGTAGACAACCTGATCAGAGTTGATAGTTGAACTCTATGGTGTCCTATGAGCATTATGGTCAAGGGGATGAATTATATGGAAACTATATTCGCGTGAGTTTTAAGGATGGTGTTCTACATCTTTCGACCTATCCGATCGTTGGGTATCATTGCTAGATGGTCACTTTGATTGGTACAAAAATTTATTTCTATGCTACCAACTTAGGTTCGGACCTGTGAGATCACACACATTAGAGTTCACATTTCGATCGGATGTTTAACCTAGTGCAAGTGTTGCAGGAGGATCGATTAGCAATTTGATTGCTAATTGATTCAATTTGACTAAACCAGAAGATTTAGATTAAGTCTAATTAAATATAATTTAGTTAGATTTGATTTAGGCTTGATTGGATCAAGTCTAATTGGCTTATTGGATAAGTCAAGTGCAAGGAAGAACTAGTCCTAGTCTAACTAGGACTCGGATCAACCCAATTTTTTAATTTAATTAAAAAATTAAATTAGAATTAAATTTAATTTAATATAATTTAATTAAGTCTTTAAATAGATTAGGGTCTTATTTAATTAGATTGGTTTACTTTTATTTTTATTTGATTAAAAGATCTTGTTTGACCAAGTCAAAATAGGAGTCCTAGTGTGACTAGGACTCCCTATTCCTTGCACCACCTAATCCTCATGCCCCATCCTTTGCTCTTTGTATTTTTATGTGAATAATCTCCATGCCTATGGTTTCTCACACCTCTCTTCTCTCTTCCTTTTTCTCATATGGATGTTTGTTGGAAGACCAAGTCAAAAGGAGAATTAGTTTTTCTTAAGGATTCTATGAGATAGAATCCTTATCAACCAAAACTCTTTCCATAAGTGTGCCAACCCATCTTTCCTTATTTTCTTTGATTTTCATGGTAAAATAGGATATTTTTTTGTGCAACCCCCTTGCTGGTCCACGGCATAAAAAAAGATGGGGGCACCCAAGAGTTGGGCGCCCCAACAACTTTCCTTATTTGGTCCTTCCTAGTCTAGATTTTTGACTTAACTTGGACTCTACATATCTCTTTATTTAAAAAGAATTTTTGGCTAAAATTTTCATGTATTGTAGATATTTGAGAGGACTCTTTAGTGTAGAAAAATTAAAGAAAAATTTATCTGGGTCATGGAGATATTGAAAACACAAATTAGGGTGTCTAGAAAAAGAATAAAGAAGAAGAAGAGGGTCTTCTTCTAGGGTTTTTGCTCCAAATCTCTTCCTCCCTTTTTGTGAGCTTTTGAGAGGTATCTCAGCATCACAAATCTTTCTCTTTTCTTTTGGTATTTTAGAGTATCCAACTTTCAAAGAAGAAAGCATCGGATCAACCATCGAAGAGAGATCAGCATAATGCTAGCATACTGTGCTGATTTCCTACATCAGGATCTCTAATTATATTCGTGGGCTCATGTGGACAACTCCTAGAGACCGAATATGTGTGCGGCTCGCTACTTCATCCTCAAGTCTGGATCAGCAAGTTAGAACATCTAACTTGCTTAGGTAATAGATCTGATCGATTAACTTCATACCTGCATTTGATGTAGTATAGATCTAGATTGATTTGATCAACCTTTTCTTTCTTGTTTAATTTAAATTTTTGATTTAATATCATATCTTGATCATATAATAGATCTAAGATCTAGGTATTTACATATTTATTTAAATAAATATTTGATTTATTTAAGTCTTTCACTGCATGATCTTGAAAAAGTTTCAAGATCTATCCGTGAAACCTTAGATCTGATTCCTTCATATTTAAAGAGGAAAGAGAAGAGTTAATTGACAGCATTCAGGGCTTCCTTAAAGAGAAGAGTTAATTTCTTCTTTTTTGTTGGGTTTACTTTCTATTGTTTAGTAATTTCTCATTCCAAATAGTTCTTCATTTAAATCGTACATCACTCATTAAGTTTGTTAAAATTTTTAACAATCCAATTCACCCCTGATAAGAGCATGATATTGTTATTAAGATACCATATTTATCAGTTTAATCCAACTTCTTAAAATAATTAAAAATAGATAATAAGTAGTGAGTCGAGTTGAATCCATAAAGAAGGTAATGCTTTAGTTTTGAAATCTTTTATTTTTATAAAAAAAAGAAATCAAAATCAAAAAATAGAATTATAAATAAAGAGTGAAAATTAAATAGTGCAGAATAATAAACTTGGTACTAAGATCTACTAGTTAGATCTTAGCATCTACTTGTAATAAAATAAAGAGCAATTAAAATAAAGAATAAAAATTTAAATTATAATTAAAAATAAAAAATATTAAATTTAAATAGCTAGAAATTAAAATTTATATTATTTAAAAGTTTAAAATTTAAATACATGAATTTTAAAAAAAAAAATAAAAGTAACTGATCTCTGATCATGGATCGACGTTGACATTTAGATGGTGTAGAAGCCAGCTCTTCCTCGCAGCATCCGTTGTCTTGAAGTAGCTTCTAACCCAAGCATAGCTCTAACCTTTACCAAACTACTTCTCATGATCGAAGATGATTTGATTTGGAGGCCTGAGTCCTTTAAATAGGTATTGGACAGGTGGAGTCTTTTATTGCAGACAATATGGGACTAAGAAAGACTTTAATCATCAAAAATAATGAAAATTTAAGTAAAAATTAGATTAAAATAGCCCCTGGATGCATTCTGTTGAGTTCTAGTAAAATCTAGCCATCAAATTTGGATCAAACAATCTAAAAAATGCCAAAATCGGATGTGCAATGGCTCAGATCAGATCGAATTAAATTCTAGCCATTGGATCACATTAATCAGGAAAAAATCTGGCTATCAAATCGAGTTTTGGATATTTTAATCAAGTTAGGAGCTTTCTGGACCGTCAAATCTGAGGATGGAGCATTGTCAGTCATCCGATCATGTAGATAAAGTAGTCTGAAATCAAATCAAAATCAGAAAAAGTCCTAGCCATTGGATCTAGACCGGCATCAATCTGGACTGCATGATGGCATCATTACTGTTCGTGTGGACCACATAGATGAACCTCACCATAGAACGCAACCAACCAGCATTGATCTTTTTCTATGAAATTATCATTTTGCTCCTATACGTCGTGATGAATTTTCTGTAGACCCTTTAGCGGTCTTGGTCCATCATATGGCAGCGAATGATTCACTGTCTTCTACTAAGCTGGTGATCCATGCCTAGTTTTATGGATCGATTAATCAGCTTTTATGGTTGAGTCGGCTTGGACAGCTTGGCTTGGCACGCCGGCTTGGCTTGCAGAGCCGATTTGGCTTAATGACCTGGCTGAGCCATTTTCTTTTTTTATTTTATTTTTTCTTTAAAAATTCATATCTATTTTATTTTAGCTTTGATTTGCTTTAAAGTTATTTCATTACGACCAAAAAATTAAGCTCTTTTTATTGATAATAATATTTTATTTTTTATTTTTATTATTTTTTAATTAATAAAAATATTAATTTATCAAAAATATATAAAAATTAATTATTAATTTTTAGAAATATATATAAATTAATTATTAAATTAATATTTTTATTGATGAATTTATGATACTTATCATACCTTCTAACTTGAGGTTTGCTCATCTTCGAGTAAAGAAAAAAATTAGTTTTAGATATCTTTTAACTTTAGAATTTTGAATTTTACCTAAGTAATTTTAAAAATGGCCATTGATGTTCAGTAGAGCATAAGTGAAGCATATCATTGGGGTATTAATACTTATTAATAGAAAAATTAAGTAAAGAATATTAAATTTTTCTAATTTTTTTTTAAATTATTCCTACCTTTATCTCTAAATCATCTAAACTTTTATATGGGCAAGTATATTGCTACTTTCATCTTTCATTTATTAAATTTTTTATTTATATTGCCTACTTTTTGACGTGAATATCATTGCTTGCTTAGACAATGGGATCTAGTTATTCGATGAAAAATCAATGTATTTTTTTTAATATTGTACCACTATTGAGTGCCTTAATCTCTTAAGCTTTCTATTTGATCCATGTAGTGAGACTCTCAAATCAGTTGGCTTTAAGACACTAAGGTATAGAATACCCCTCGGGTGTACTAGCTCGAATCAATTAGGCTACGAGTTATGACTAGCTTTACAACGAGCTTCTTTATCCTTTCCATCTTTTGATGCGAAACTTAATGCTTGCCTAGGCAAAGAGGTCCAATTACTCAGTAAAAAATATTTAGAAACTATTTTATTTTAAAAATATTTTTTTATTAATATAAAAATATATATAGTTATCCTACATAAGCCCATAAAAGGTAAACTTTTCTTTGATTCTGGTAGAAAAAATTAGAAGTGCTCAAAAAAAAAATTATATTCTAGACTTAACTCTTTATTGAATTTTTTTAATACTTGATCCCTTAATATCTCATAAATTTTTTGATCTACGTATCAATTTTTCTTTAAAAATGCTTAGTTCAACTCAATTCTTAAGCATAATCAAATGTTTAAATGCTAAATACTAACTTCTTCGATGACTTATAAAAAATTTTTAAAATTTTATTATTCTCCTTCTAACTTAATCGACATTATACTCAATGGAGAAGAAAAAATAAAGAATGTAATAAAGAAAAGAAAAAAACATACCTGACTTAATATATTTTTTGATGATTCAGCATATGCCTTAAAAAATTTGGGCTCTCCCTCCAACTTTATTCAAAATATCCTAAAAAAATAAACTAAAAGAATAAATTAGATGTAAGAAAACTAAATATTGGGTTACCTCCCAACAAGCGCTAAGTTTACCATCTTCAGCTAGACACAAGGCAGCTTAACTATCCTATGTCAAATACTAGATTGACAAATTTCAAAGATTCTGAATTGCTGATCATAGGAAGATAGTTTATTATCCCTTTATTAATGTATTCATTTTGAATTATGGGAATATAATTGGTGATCCCATTCTCAATCCCATGTTTATCAAGAATTTCTCCTATTTGTTCATCTATAATGCTCATGTATTGAGTTTTTCTATTCGGAGATAAATTTAATGCAATGAATACTAAAAGGATGACTAAAGATGGCTTTAATTATGGAGATAAATTAATATGATCTTGTTTAAACAACTTCGTTGACACTTCATTATATGCCTCTCGATTTTTATGAGAAGAATAGGCTTCTAGGGGTGAAGAAAACAAAATTTTAGATTTATAGGTTTTGGATAACTCATCTATTCTCTTCTCTCCTTTATCTATCTCATTTAAACTAGAACCAGCATTAGTACTAGTTTCTGGCTTAGATTCTTCTATGTGGTTAGCTTCAGTACTAATCTCTTCTTCTATATTTTTATTTTGGCTAGTATCAATACTAGTTCCTGATCTTGGTGTGTGTCCATAAGATTCCTATAATTTTTAAGTTTAGGAATTACTTTGGCATTCTCTAATTGGAGATTCTTAGGTGGAATATTGGATTGATAATTTAGTTCAGATGGTTGGTGGATAATGGATGGGTTGTTTATAAGATTTAAAATTGATAGGCTCGATAGTTGACCTAGTTCTCTCCTCATGTTAGACTTAGCTAATTATCCTATTTGAGCTTCTAGGCTAGCGATAGTTTTCTTTTGAGTCAAGATCGATTGTTGTTGGACTAGAATTAATTATCGAAGTTGATTAAATCTATCATCGGCTAGATTGGTCAGTTGAGGAGGTAGATATGATGGCTGATTATAGTGCAATAACTAAGTGGATTGACTAGGCTGACCCTTATTATAAGCATAATTTTGATATTGGGTTTGAGCCTGAGTTTGTTGGGGTATCCAAAAAAAATTAGGATGATTCCTCCAATTTGGGTTATATGAATTTAAAAAAGGAATTATTAATCAGCTTGGAGTAGCCTTGTACAGTTTGAACTTGTTCTTGGATTAAAGGTGAAAATTGTGCAGTCATGAGACATTCACTCACATGATGGGTTGGGCTGACACAAATTAAATAAATCTTCTGATAATTAGAAGATGATGTGAATTATGAAGGACATTATTGATCTAGGATTAGGAGTTGATCTAATTTCTGGGCAAGAAAGTCTACTTTATTTATTATGTTCAAGTTATCCATAGAACTAGATTTTGGATATTTAAATTCATGGATTCCTGTCCACTTTTGTTAGAAAGATAACGAAGCATGGTTGACTGAGATTTTACTCAGAGTTTCAAACAAGGTATAGGCTTTGTCCTCAATTTTATTCATAAATGCACCTCCACAGAATGTATCTACTAGTTGTCTATATTGGTCTCCTAAGCCCTCATAGAAAGTTTGAACTATTTGCCACTTAGATAGACCATGATATGGGCATTTTCTAATAAGTTTCTTAAGTCTCTCCCATGACTCATGAATTTGTTTCTTTGAAAGCTGAGCAAATCCAATGATAGCTCACCTCATGGTATTGATTCGGCCTATGGGATAAATTTTTTTAAGAAATTTACTTTGTAATTCAGTCCAAGTTTTAATTGATCTCTCTATTATGCCAAGCCAGTACTTGACTTTATCTTTTAATGAAAAAAATAAAATTAATCTAAGAGCATCATTAAAAAAAATTTGAATTTTTATAGTAGAGCAGATTTTTAAAAATTCATCCAGATGCTTATAAGGATCTTCATTGGTGTTCCCATAAAAAGATGAAAGCATTTGATTATAGTCGACTTGATCTCATAGGAGGTAGCATGGATATTAGGTAACTGGATATAAGTCGATGGATTATAGATGAAAAAATAAAATATTTCTTCATATGTCTAGGTAGTTCTCTAAAATTTTCAGTCATTTGGTTATCTGGTTTAATACGGTTCAGCCATTCAATTTTATGATTTAGTTTAACTAGATCAGAAAAAGCAATCTCCAACCATGTATGTACTAGTGCAACCTTAATGTATGGTTCAAAATTTTTTATATTTTTTTTATTTTTTATTATTTTTTATTATTTAAATATTTTTAAAACTTTTTATTATTATTTTAAAAAATTAATAATTTTTTAATAATTTTATTATTTTATTATAATTTTATTTATTTTTATAATTTTTATTTATTTTTATTTTTATTTTTTTTATTATTTTTAATTTAATTTAATTTATTATTTTTTGAAAGAAAAGAGGAGAAAAGAGTTCTAAAGAAGATGTTCTAAGGAGCCCTAGAGCTAAGAAGAGAGAAGATTAGTTTTAATTAGGTTTAGTGTTTGTTAGCAATCAAGTTAAGCAAACAATCCTAACTAAGGTTTGTCTTAAATCTAGATAGCTCCAACTACCAAGGTCACTTTCAAGCCCTCTAAGTATAAGATCAGCCAGTCAACTAGTCAAGTAAGTGTAAGATAGGTGAGAGTCTCCCGTTGCTTGCCTTAAATACCAATTATATTTGATCAGATAATCTAACGAAAATCAATTATAAATCACCTTTCTTCAGGCCCAATCATTCCTGAACCACTTTTTTAGAATCAGTCCAATTGACTAACCCTAATCTAGTTCAACTTTTAGGATTTTTTATCCTAATGAGCTCGAGTTTCTAAGGCCAATGTCTAATTGATTTTAATTTTAAAGGCTTAGATCAATGCAGGATGCAAGTTGGTTGTTTGTGGCCCAAGGAAGGATGATCAAATCTTCATCTTATGTTATTTAATGGGTTGTACCCTTAAGTTGATTTAATATGAATATGCACAAATACTATCAGACAAGGGGTTCTATGCAACTAAATTAGATGCATGAATCTTAATGAAATTTGAGAGCTTACCTTGTCTCCAGTGATCACCAAAAAGAAAAATAAAAATAAAACTAAATCTAATATGATGAATGCTCTAAATAGTTAGGATTTCTAATCTTGACATGAAGCTTTTAATTAGATTTAAGAGGATAATTTTTAATTAATTTAAAAATAAAATAAATAATATTAAAAAACTTTTAGGGTTAGGATTGATCTCACCAAGCCAAATTGGAAGCTTTCCTTCTTGTCCTAACTTATTTGCTCTTTTTCTTCTTTTTTCTTATTTTTCTA
Source organism: Cocos nucifera (assembly GCA_006176705.1). Taxonomy (NCBI): domain Eukaryota; kingdom Viridiplantae; phylum Streptophyta; class Magnoliopsida; order Arecales; family Arecaceae; genus Cocos; species Cocos nucifera. The sequence goes on from QRFJ01001742.1 coordinate 106,762, forward strand.
TAAAAAAAATTAAAAAAAGTTAGTAAGTAATATTTATAAAAATTAAAAAAATTAAAATTTTATTTATAATTATTTTACAAAAAGATCAAAAAAATTTAACGCTCTTGCCTTCTCCGACAACAATGCCAAAAACTTAATAAGAGTACGATGTTGTCGTTAAGATACAATGTTTATCAGTTTAATCCGACTTCTTAAAATAATTAAAAATAGATAGTAAGTAGTGAGTTGGGTTGAATCCACAAAAAAGACAACGCTTTAGTTTTGAAATCTTTAATTTTTATTAAAAAAAATTAAAAAATAGAATTAAAAATAAAGAGCAAAAATTAAACAGTGCAGAATAATAAACTTGGTACTAAGATCTACTAGTTAGATCTTAGCATCTACTTGCAATAAAAAAATAATTAAAATAATGAATAAAAATTTAAATTATAATTAAAAATAAAAAATATAAATTTAAATAGCTAGAAACTAAAATTTGCATTAATTAAAAGTTTAGAATTTAAATACATAAAATTTAAAAAGAAAATAAAAGCAGCTGATCTCTGATCATGGATCAGCATCGGTATTGAGATGGTATAGAAGCCAACTCTTCTTCGTAGCATCCATTGCCTTGAAGCAGCCTCTAACCTAAGCAGGGCTCTAACCTTTACGAAACTCCTTCCCATAATCGAAGATGCTTTTATTTGGAGGCCTGAAGTTCTTTAAATAGGTGTTGGACAGCTGGAGTTTTTTGTTGCAGGCAATATCGGACTAAGGAAGACTTTGATCATCAAAAATAATAAAATTTGAGTGAAAATCAGATTAAGATAGCCCCTGGATGCATTCTATTGAGTTCTGGTGAAATCTAACCATTAAATCTGGATCAAACAGTCCAAAAATGCCAAAATTGGATGTGTAATGGCCCAAATCAGGTTGGATTAAATTCTGACCATTGGATCGCATTAATCAGGAGGAAATCTAACTATTGGATTGAGTTCTGGGTGTTTTAATCAAGTTGGAAGCTTCCTAGACCGTCGGATCTGAGGTTGGACTACTGTCAATCATCCGATCGCATTGATAGAGCAGTTTGAAACTAAATCAAATTCAAAAAAGTCCTGGCCATTGGATCTGGACCGAATTAATCTGGACCGTATGATAGCGCCATTACTGTTCATATGGACCATGTAAACAAACCTCACCACAGATCGTAATTAATCAATGCTGAACTTTGCCTATGAAATTATCATTTTGCCCCTGTACATCGTGATGAATTTCCTATAGACCCTTTAGCAGTTTTGGTCCACCACATGGCAGCATGTGATTCGCTGTCTTTTATTGAGCTGGCAGTCCACATCTGGTTTCGTGGACCAACTGATTGGCTTCTATGGCTAAGTCAGCTTGGATAGCTTGGCTTGGCATGCCGGCTTGGCTTGCTGAGCCAACTTAGCTTAATGAGCCGGCTGAGCCATTTTTCTTTTTTATTTTATTTTTTTTAAAAAAAATTTATATCTAATCCATTTTAGCTTTGATTTGCTTTAAACTTATTTCATTGTGACCAAAAAATTAAGCTCTTTTTATTGGTAGTAATATTTTATTTTTTATTTTTATTATTTTTAATTAATTTATTAATTAATAAAAATATTAATTTTAAAAAAATATATAAAATTGATTATTAATTTTTAAAAATAAATATAAATTAATTATTAAATTAATATTTTTATTGATGAATTTATGGTACTTATCAACCCTCCGCTTGGTTTGTCTAGCTTGGCAACATCTAATTTACAATAAGAGATTAAAAGATAGCTCGTCACTTTCTTGTGAAAGAATGCTGATTTCTTTGCTTGGGTTTCTGCAGACATGCCTGAAATTGATGCAAAAATAATAAAATATCATCCAACTATCGATCTCAAGCATCGATTTGTGAAACAAAAGAAGCGGAGCTTCGCACCAGAGCGATAGAAGGCCATCGCAAATGAGATAGATAAGCTCCTCAAAGCCAAGTTCATTCGGAATATATCCTATCCAGATTAGATTGCAAACGTAGCTCTCATCAAGAAGGAGAATGGCAAGTGGAGGATGTGCATAGACTTCATAAATTTGAACAAGGCCTGTCCAAAGGATAGCTACCCCTGCCTAGAATTAATCAACTGGTGGATGCAACTTCAGGCCATGATTCCTCATCTTTATGGATGCTTTCTTTGGCTATAACCAAATCTGGATGGCACCAAAAAATGAGGAGAAAACTATTTTTATTATTGACCATGGTCTTTTTTATTTTTGGGTTATATCCTTTAGATTCAAAAATGCAAGTGCAATATACCAGTGCCTGGTGAATAAGATTTTCAAGGAGTAGATCGGCCACAATATAGAGCTTTATGTGGATGACATACTTATCAAAAGTCGATCTTCAACAAATCAGATTACTGAACGAGAAGAGACCTTCAATACTCTCCAAAGGTACAAGATGAAGCTAAATCCAACCAAATGTACTTTTGGAGTAACTCTAAAAAAGTTTCTAGGATTCATGGTATCAAGATGCGATATCGAAGCAAATCCAGAGAAGATCCAAGCCATTTAGAAAATGATTGCCCCAAAAATAATAAAAAAAGTTCAACACCTAATGGAAAAGATCATGGCTCTAAATCACTTCATTTTGAGGTCAACAAAATGTTGCATGCCCTTCTATCAAGTACTCAAACAGGTAAAGAACTTCTGCTAGATCTTCGAATGTCAATAAGCATTTAAAGAATTAAAGAACTACCTCAACTCACCTCTTCTCCTCACCAAGCCTAAACTTGGTGAAGAATTATTTCTATACTTGGTAGTATCTCCTATAGCCGGTGGAGCTATCCTAATCAGAGAAAAGGTCAAAGTACAAAAGTCAATCTACTACATAAGTCAAGTTCTGAGGGATGTAGAGACAAGGTATACTAAATTGAAAAAAGTGATCTTTGCTCTATTGATTCCAGCTAGAAAGCTCCAACCCTACTTCTAAGGGTATACTATGACACTCCTTACTAATCAAACTATCAAGACAGTTCTTCACCAATCCGATACCTCTGGAAGAATAGCAAAGTGGGCAATTGAGCTCACTAAATTTGATATCATGTTTCAACCTCAGTCGTCAATTAAAGCTCAAATACTAACCAACTTTGTAGTATAGTGCACCATCCTGAATCCAGCCGAATGTAAGCCACAAGAAGTTTGTACTTCTAGTTTGCAGCCAAACTTTCCCTAAAGAAAGAGCTGATCTCTCTGAGGACACCTAGGCTCTATATGTTGATGGTTCATCTAATACTTCTGGAGCAGGCACAAGCATGATTCTTATCAATCCAGAAGGAGCTATTGCATAATATGCATTACACTTTGAGTTTTCTACAACTAACAATGGAGCGGAATATGAAGCTCTGATTGTGAGATTAAGAATAGCCAAAGAATTAGGGACGGACCACATGAAGGTCTTCAGCGACTCATAATTGGTAGTAGGATAGGTCAATGGCAATTACGAAGTTTGGGAGGAAAATATGAAAAAGTACTTGGATAAGGTAAGAAGTCTAATCTCAACTTTTAATAGCTTTGATATTCAGCAAATTCTAAGAGCAAAAAATACTAGGACCGACCTTCTGTCCAAGTTAGTTATTCTGGCCCCAAATGAATTGTCAAAGAAGGTTTTCTTCAAAGTCCTTCAGGACCCAAGTTCGAAAGAGTCACAGATAGTAATGTAGGTCGACCATGAGCCCAGTTGGATCGATCCATTAGTCCTATATCTCAATGATGGCATCCTCCATAGAGATCCTAAAGAAGTCCAAAAATTGAGAAATCAGATCTCCCACTACATTTTATATGAAGATAAACTATATAAAAGGCCTTAATCCTTGCCGCTTCTCAAATGCCTCCGACCATCTGAAGCAGATTATACTCTAAGAAAAGTTCATGATTAAGTTTATGAAAATCATCTCGAAGCTATATCATTATCTTATAAACTATTTCGGCAAGGATATTATTAGCCGACTATACAACAGGATGCCACTGATCATATGAGAAAATGTAATTGGTGCCAGAGGAATGCTAATATCTGAAAATAGCCAGCTTCTCAGCTCACACCCCTAAGTACTCCATTGCCATTTACATAATGGGGATGAATATACTTGGGCCCTTTCCTATAGCATCTAGATAACGAAAATTCTTTTTGGTGGTAGTGGATTACTTCACCAAGTGGGTTGAGACCAAACCTCTAATAAAGATTACTGAAGCTAAAGTGGAGGACTTCATCTGAATGTCAATAGTTTGTAGATTCAGCCTACCTGAGACTCTAATCATCGATAATGGGCAACAGTTTGTAGGAAAAAAATTTGTTGAATTCTGTGAAGATCTGAATATTTCTCATCATTTTATATTCATAGCCCACCCTCAAGCAAATGGTACAGTTGAAGTAACTAATAAAATGCTGCTACAAGAAATAAAGGTCAGACTCGAGCGAGCAAAAGGAACATGGATGGACAAACTCTATCATATGCTATGGGCTTATAGAACCACTCAAAGATTACCAACTAGAGAAACTCCATTTGCTTTGGCTTTTGGGATAGAGGCAGTCATTCCAGTCGAACTTGGGCTTCCATCGGTGTGAGTTGAATGCTTTAATGAATAAAATAACTTGCAAGATCTCAGGACAAATCTTGAATTATTGGAGGAAAAGTAGAAGAAGACCCAAATTTGTTGCTACTATAATTCCATAGTCAAAAGTAAAATCTTCAAAATAGGAGATTTGGTGCTACGAGTGAACATTTTTTAGCCACAAAATCAAGGCAAGCTCACTCTGAATTGGGAAGGCCCCTATAAAGTCGTAGAAATCGTTTGATCGAGAACTTATTACCTGAAGGAGCTTGAAGGGGCTATTCTTCCGCAACCTTGGAACTCAAAAGATTTACGAATGTATTATCAATAACTTCACTTCAATATTTTTTTTATTTTAATACCCCTATTTTTTATGCAAATTGAATGATGGCAGGAAGTTATTCAATCGAACTTCATTTTTAAATGATATAGAAGGCCTCCGATTCTTAAACAGGATTTTAACCTCATCTTAATGAGGGTGAAGGCTTCTGATTCTTAAACAGGAGGTAATGAAAAGAGATCCTCTCAATGGCTCTTTTGTGCCCCAGTAATCTTATTAAGAACAAGAGGTGGATCTTGTCCTAACAAGGATAAAAGCCAACCATGCCAGAAATAGAACTAAGACCTCATCCTAATGTGAGTAAAGCTCATTATGAGGGATATGAGGGCCTCCGATTCTTAAATAAGAGGTTAATCTCATCTTAACGAGGGTGAAAGCCTCCGATTCTTAAACAAGAGGTAACGAAAAGGAGCCCTCTTAATGATCCTTTTATGCTCTGGCAACCTTATTAGGAATAGAAGGTGGACCTCATCCTAATAAGGATAAAAGCCAACCATACCAGGAACAGAAGGAGGACCTCATTCTGACATGAGTGAAGACTCATATGAGGGATATGAGGGCCTTCGATTCTTAAACAGGTAGGTTAATCTTATCCTAATGAGGATGAAGACCATGTCAGGAATAGGAGGATCTCATCCTGACGTGAATAAGGACCTTCATGGAGGATAGGAAAGCTCCTAGTTTCTAGACTGGGAGAAAGGCTAATTTCTAAACCCGATTTAAAAATTCTTATTCATAAACAAGGGAGACAGGCCTACGAAATATCAAACCAAGATCATCATTTTAAAACAACACTAACATCAAGAATGACACAAAATAAAGAACTCTACAAGTATTAAATTGAAGCAAGATAGTGAAAAATGAACAAAAGAAGTATCATTTCATTAAAATGAAGTTCATTATAAATGGAGGTCTCTAAGATCGATTACAAAAAAAAGAGAGAGAAAATGAAGTTCTACATGAACTTCAGACTGCCAACTCCAGCCATTACAAGGGAAAGCTTCAAATTATTCATCTTCTCTTTAAGATCTTGCCTTGCTGCCACTTGCCCAAGAATTTCTGAGCCCTTCAAGAGTCTTCTTCAGCCTCCCTCAATATCTTTCTCAGAACAGCCGATTCGGCCTTAGCATCTTTTATGGCATTATCTTGGTAGGCCATTTGAATCTTCAATTGAAGCAACTCGGCCTTGTCCTTTTCGCACACCTTAGAAAGTCTTTCCAGGGTGCCCCTTAGAGAAGCAATCTCCTATGAGTTTCTGCTTGAGCTAGCTTAAACCTTGTCCATCAACTACTTTCGAAGTTGAGCAATCTCCTCATCAGCTTTCTGAACTGTCTGTTGAAGTTCGGCAATTTAATTGCACCAGTCAAGCTTGTAACTATTGTATGAATCCTTGGTCATGCGTAATTGGCTCTGAAGCTCAGAGAATCTCTTAGACTAGTCCTAGCGGTACTCCTCTCGATCAATGGACAATGTCGAGCTCTTCTCTAATAGCTGAATTTTTTTTACTACTTTAAGCTCAACTTCAAGTGAACTAACTTTTGCGGTTAAAGTCCAAAACTTTTTGCTAGCACATTTTCTGGTTTCCTCAAGTTCTTTGCTTAAATGATATTTTTTGGTAGTACACTCTTTGAAGAATTGTTTGGATGATTAATAAAGATGATTGATCTCAACTGTGGCCTCCGCATAGTTCTTCTTCGACTTTTGAAGTTCATCCTCTACTTTCTTCAACTTCTTATTGGCCTGATGAACTTTCTTCTTTAAATTCTTGATGAGGGTCTTCAAAAGGATAGCCTGAGGTTGTGCTTCAACCTCAACATATGATTGCATTCCATGGCACTGTTCACAAATAAGATTCTAAGTAATGGGCACCCTATAATATAAAAGGTACAAAAAGAAGAGAAACTGAATTCAACTTCTGGTATAATTGATTGAAAATTTTTTTAAGTACAATGTATAAAAGAAAAAAAAGTATAATTGTTAGAGGTCTCAGACCTCTAGAGCTGAAGTAGTGGAAGAGCTCGGTGCGGCCTCGACGGGTGCAGGCTCCTCAATAGGCGGGGGGGGCAGGCTCTACAAGATCAATTGTGACAGGCTCAGCATGAGGAAGATTGGCTCCGACTGTAGGAGGCTCCATGATAATTACTATAAATTCATTAATAAAAGTATTAATTTATAAATTAATTTATTTTTATTTTTAAGAATTAATACTTTTATTCATCTATTTCAAAAAATATGATTATAAATAAAAAAGCTTATTATTTTGATTTAGATAAAATAAATTTAGAGCAAATCAGAATTAAAATAGATCCAGTACGAAGTTTTAAAAAAAAAGAAAAAAATAAAAATCAAAATCAAAAAATAAATTGACTTAGCTGGCATGCCTGGCTTAACCGATGCGTCCACTTCAGCCAAGCTAGCTCGCCAACCTGCAAGCCCACGTGCAACCATGAGCCGATCCAATGCCGCTGACATCACCATGACGTCAGATTTCACGCGGCTTATAGTAGACCAAGTATCTATCGTTAGTGAGGGCATTTTGGTAATTTTTGGGTAAAGCGACGTACTGAGTCGTCTAGGTCTATGGTACACTCGGTCTATGTGGTCTACAGGAATAGTGAAGGCGCGATCGTGCGGTCTAGGTCTTTACCGATCATGATCCAATAGTTGATGTTTATTCCTATTTTGATTTAGAGTTTAGCTCTCTCTTAGGTGTGATCCGATGGTAGTGAAGCCTCCCTGATCATGATCCGATGGTCTAGAGAGGTTATCAGCATGATCCGACGGCCAAATCATTTCCAATTAGCATGATCGGATGGCCAGCATTCATTTTGACTGAAAAAAGGAGCCCAAACTCTTCAAAGGACTCGATCCAACGAGCTAGATCTCCTCCATAGCTCGATCGGATGGATAACAACAAATCTGACTTTGATTAAGCCTTTAATAGTGGAATTTTGATAAACTTTGATCATTTGATCATCATCTCATGGCTAGAAAGGATTAGATCTTTGCAACAACAACCAAAGCCCTATACTACTTGATTCAGGAGTTTTAATTCGATCTTTGCCTAGATTATTCACGTCAAAACTTTTTCTCCTCTATAAAAAGGCCCCCAGGCAACCAAATCCAGTTGTCTTCATTCAAAGAGAGGCAAAGGTACAAGATGGAAGCCATGCTTGGGTTAAAGGATGCTTCAAGACAATAGGTGTTGTTGGGAATATGCACTCTTCCCACACACATCAGCATGGCTGCTGGTGATTAGCCAAGCAACAAGAAAGTACTTTTCAGAGATTTCTATGAAAATATGATTAAATAAATCAAGAAATAGAAAAGAAGAGAAGAAAAGATTTTCAAAAAAAAAGAGCTTTTATTCAGTATATTTCAACACACTTACAACCTTGACCTATTTTCAGTATATATACTTTACAAAGGGTCAAGCTCAAGCTCATAGAAAAATTTTCCAAATCCAAACAATCCACATACATAAAATAATAATCTATGAAAATTGACCTGGCCCAGTTTCAGACTGAGCCAGCTAACCTACGACTGGGTCGGCTCAGTCCCAGACTGAGTCGACCCAGTTGCGTACCGTGCCAATAGCCTAAAAATACTACTTTCTATCTAAATTTTTTTTTGAGACCTAGTCGATCCAGTTCTAGACTGAGCCGGCTTAGTCTCAGAGTGAGCTGGCCCAGTTTCTGAACTTTACTATTGAGACTGATTCTTCTTCCGGCTCACTCCCATCTTTCTATGACCTGTCTTCTCATATTTTCAAGACTTGAGAGTATCACTTCTGAGCTCACATTCTCCATCTTGGTGCTTCCTAGTCCTTGTGAACTCATCTCTTCTCAACAGACCCATTCATGCCACACATCTTTGAAAGCTGTTCTCTAAGGAGTACCTTCGTGAGTGCATCAAACTAATTCTCCTTGTTATGGACCTTCATCAGTTCCACTCCACCTTCCTCCACCAGCTCTTTGATCCTGTGGTACCTCACGTCTATATGCTTTGTGCGCATATGATAGACTGGGTTCTGTGCCAACAATAAAGCATTTTGACTATCACTGAATAGTATAACCTTGCTTTGCTCCACCCTCAACTCATCAATCAGTCTCCTAAGCCAAAAGAATTTCTTTGCAGCCTCCGTTATCCCAATGTACTCGGCCTCTATGGTAGATAAGGCCGTAATTGGCTAAAGGGTTGATCTTTATAACATCGATCCACCATATACGTAGAAGAGGTATCCAGTAGTAGACCTTCTTGTATCAAGATCACCAACATAATTTGCATCAACAAATCCTTCCAGAGGATCTGAACCTTCACACATCTTCATAGATTATTCTTCAAATCCTTCTGACTGTCCACCAAATACCTAACCATAATTCCTTATTCCATGTAGATATCTCAATATCCATTTCAATGCTTTTCACTGTTTCTTTCCAAGGTTAGCCATGTATCTACTAACTGTGCTCATAGCATGTGCTATATCTGATCTACAGTACACCATAGTGTATATCACACTGCCTACAACATTTGCATAAGAGACTCATTTCATGTACTCTCTCTTCTCTTTTGATTCAGAGCACTGTAACTTGGAGAGAGACATATGACTCGATAATAATGTCTCTACAAGTTTGGCCTTCTCCATTTCAAACCTCTCCAGAATCTTTTAGACATACTTTTCTTATGATAGATGGAGCACTTCTTTGCATCTATCTCTACAAATTTTCATTCCAAGGATTTTCTCAGCTGGACCCAATCTTTCATCTCAAATTTAGATGATAATGTCCTTTTTCAACCTTTTCACAGCATCCATGCTTCTACTGGCTATGAGCATATCATCTACATATAGTAACAGGCATAGGGCATCCTCCTCATCTACATCCTTGATGTAGACACAACAATCATGTTCACATCTGCTGAAATCCAGGCTCAAGATAAAACTATCAAACTTTTGATACCACTGACGAGGGGATTGTTTCAAGCCATACAAAAACTTTCTGAGTAAACATACCTTTTCTTCCTATCCCATCTCCATGAAACCATCTGGCTACTTCATATAGATTCTTTTCTCCAAAGTCTCATAAAGGAAGGTCGTCTTTACGTCCATCTGTTTCAATTTCATGTTATGCTATGCCACCAGTGATAGCAAAACTTGAATAGATGTATGACGCACCATAGAAGAGAAAATTTTTGTATAGTCAATCCTTTCCCTTTGTGAATATCCCTTTGTTACCAGCCTTGCTTTGAATCTAACTCCACCTTGTTCTGAAGGTGCTTCTTTCTTTGTGAACACCTACTTTGAGCCAATAGGTCGAGCACCCTTTGAAAGATCCACCAGCTGCCATGTCTGATTCTTCTCAAGTGATTTCATCTCCTCCATCATGATCTGCATCCATGAATTATGATCCTCACTCTCCATGACCTCTGCATAATTCTCTGGATCTTCATTAGCAGTGATGAGTGCATAAGAGATAACCTCATCAATGCCATATCTGACCAATCTTCTAATAGTACGCTAGGACTTGTGCAAAGCCACTTCCACTAGCACATCTCTACCTGATGTCTGTGGCTGCTCCTGCACATCTGTCTGAACTGCTGACCCTCCATGCTGATTTTCAATCTAAGACAATACTTTTCTGCCTAGCTCTACCTCAATAGGAACACTCCTGTAAGTGGATGTAACCTGCATGCCATCATTCTCTAACTAGCCACCGTTGTTCATCTTTGTTTCTCTAATTTTATCTATCCCAGACCTCCTCAAGATGCTCTTCTCATCAAAGATAATATTCCTACTGATCACTGACTTCTGTGCCTAAGAGTCCCATAATAGGTATCCCTTGACTCCTTGTGAATATCCTATGAATATCATCTTTTGAGATTTCGGATCCAATTTGCTCCTCTCGGTTGCCTCCATATGTGCATAGACTGTGTAACCGAAGACTTTCAGGTGGCCAAACTCCACCTTCTTTTCACTCCAGATCTCCTCTAGAATGCCTCCATTCAGCTTATAATGAGAGGACCTATTCACAAGAAAATAAGAAAAAGTTAGAGCATCACCCCAAAAGGACTTTGGGAGTGATGTCTGCAGCCTCAAACTCCGTACCTTCTTGGCCAGTGTCCAATTCATCCTCTCCATGATACCATTCTGCTGGGGAGTCATCCTCACCGTGTAATGGTGTTTGATGCCATTTTTCTCACAGTACCTCCTAAACTCCAGATTAGTATACTCTCCTCCATTATCCGACCTCAGACACTTCACCTATCTTCCTGACTCCTTCTCTACTTTAGCTCTCCAGGTTCTGAACCAGGCAAACATCTTTGATTTTTCTTTAATCAGATAAATCCATACCTTCCTTGAGAAATCATCAATGAAAGTAACAAAGTATTTTGCCCCACCTCTAACTGATACAGGAGCTGGTCCCCATACATTCAAGTGCACTAAATCCAGCATTCCCTCACTGTGCTTGGTACTTCTGGCAAACTTCATCCTATGCTATTTACCAAAGATACACAGCTCATAAACATCTGTGCCCTCCTTCTTCAGGACTGGAATCATACCTCTTCTACTTAGTTCTGTGAGCCCATAGTCACTCATATGATCCATCCAATAGTGCCACAGTCGACAAAAAATCTGCTCCTCCTGTGCCGTTGCTAGCACTTCTACACTATCATTTACCACTGAGCCTTTCATTTCATAAAGATTGTTGCTCAATCTTCTACCTCTCATCACCACCAAAGCTTTCTTGAAAATTTTTAGACATCCACTCCCAGCTTGGCTACTAAAAGCATAACCTTGCTCCTCCAAGTAGCCCAAAGAAATCAAATTCTTGTTCAATTCTAGTACATGCCTGACATTTGATAATGTACGAATGATCCCATCATACATCCTCATTCTGAATAGAGCCAATTCCAACTACTTTGCATGGGTGATCATCTCCACGGCTGACACTTTTACCATCGGCCTTTTGGTAGATAGCAAATCACTTCCGATGAGAAGTGTAGTGGTGCAAGCATACTGAATCTAATATCCACATAGTATCATACTCTGTGGATCCATCTGATACAACTAGTAGGTCTTCTCCACTACTCACAGAAGCTGTATCATCTTCCTTACTGGCCTTCTTTTTTTTTGATCTTAAAAGGGGACAATCTCTCCATAGGTGTCCAGGCTGATGACATTTATAATATTTCAATGTTATCTTCCTCTGATCGTGAGATTTTGACCTGCCCTTGGATTTTTCTCTTGTCTTCTTCTTTGATCTTTCCTGTCTTTCATTCATAGCCAAGATCTCGGACTTAGGATCTTCCTTGCAGATCTTCTCTCTTTACTTATTTGATCTGAGCATACCAACAATCTCTTCATAGTTTAGGATCTCCTTTCTATGAACTAAAGTTGTTATGAGACCATCATACGAACCTGGGAGAGAACATAATAGCAGCAATGCTCGATTCTTTTCATCGATCTTCACATCCAAACTCATCACCTCAGAACACACCTGATTGAACTTTTGGATATGTGCAACAAGATCTCCACCTTCGGACATCCTCAGACTATACAGTTGTTTCTTCAATCATAGCTTGTTCATCATGTTCTTTTCCATGTATGTATTCTCCAGTCTCTCCTAGAGCCCCTTTACCGTAGTCTCTGTGCAAATCTTGGATAAAACCTGATCGGCCAAGCATATTCAGATTATGCTAAAAGCAAATTTTTTCAACTCTTCTCAATCCTCAGCACTGATCTTTTTCGATCTTTCTTTTGTCAAGACCTTGTAGATCCTCTGCTGAACCAACAAGTCTTTTACTCTTTGCTTTCATAGAATAAAGTTTTTCTTACCGTCGAACTTCTCAAAATTTATCTTGAATCCACTTGATCCCATGACTTCAAACAAGTTAAGAACATATCCCTAATATCCTTCACAATCACACACTAGTAAAACTATCCTTCATAGAAGATCTAACTAGCCCTAGATCCTCTTTCCAAACTTCTATATCACCGTTCCTCTGTGTAAATAATCTTCACCTCAATCTAGAGACAACCATGAAGCAAACTAGAAGTTTTTAGGATAAAACCTAGTACAATAGATCCTGGATGTAGTAAACCCTAAGTGTCTTTCTTCTTTCCACACAATACCACTCTAATACCAAATGTTGAGAATATGCACTCTTTTCACATGGATCGACATGGCTGCTGATGATTAGCCAAGCAACAATGAAGTACTTCTTAGAGATTTCTATGAAAGCACGATCAAATAAATCAAGAAATAGAGAAAAAGAGATTTCTGAGAGAAAAGAGCTTTTATTCAGTATATTTCAGCATACTTACAACCTTGACCTATTTCTAGTATATATACTTTACAAAAGGTCAAGCCCAAGCTCATAAAAAAACTCTCCAAATCCAAATAATCCACGTACACAAAATAATAACCCACAAAAACTGAGCTGACTAACCTGCGATTGGGTCGGCTCAGTCTGTACCATGTCAATAGCCTAAAAATTCTATTTTCTGTCTAAATTTTTCTCTGAGACCTAGCCGACCCAGTCCTAGACTAAGCCAACCCAGTTTTTAACTGAGCCGGCTCAATCTCAGAGTGAGCCAGCCCAGTTTTTAAATTTTACTATTGAGACTGATTCTTCTTTCGACTTGCTTTTGTCTTTTCATGACCTATCTTCTCATATTTCCAAGACTTGAGAGTGCCACTTTTGAGCTCATAGGTGCTACAAAGAAGAGCTATCTCCTATGCCATCGTTACACCAACTCTAATCTGAGATCAAGATCAGATTCAAAAAAAAAGAAGAAAAAGATGCAAGCATGCTCTAAAAAGTATGAAGGAAGAGAAATCCACCAACCATCTTCTTGATAAGGCCATGCAGATCCACTTCAACACTTTATTACAACTTTATTTACTTATTTTCTATTCTTTTTAATTATATGTATTTAAATTCTAAATTTTTAATTAATACAAAATTTTATTTTTATGCACTTTAAATATATGCTTTTTCTTTTAATTATAAATTTAAATTGGATTCTTTACTTTTAACTACTTTTTAATTTTTTTATAAGTAGATGCTAAGATCTAAATAGTAGATCATAGTATCAAGTTTATTTTTCTACATCATTTAATTTTTATTTTTATTTATAAATTTATTTTTTGACATTAATTTCATTCTAATTTTTTAATAAAACTAAAGATTTCAAAATTAAAGCACTATCTTTTTTATGGATTTGATCCAACTCACTACTTTTTACATATTTTTAAGTATTTTAAGAAGTCAGAATTAAACTGATAAACATTGTATCCTAACGATAACATCGCGATCTATCAAGTTTTTGGCATCGTTGCCAGGGATGGCATGAGCATTAAAATTTTTTTAATTTCTTTGATTTTCTTATAAATAAATTATAAATAAATTTTTAATTTATTTAATATTCTAAATATTGCTTACTAATTTTTTATTTATTTTGTAAAAAAAGAAGAAGAACAAAAAATTAGGGCAAGGAATAAAGCTTTCAATTTTGCTTGATGAAATCAATCCTAACCCTAGACCTTTTTTTTTTTAATTATTTATTTTATTTTTAAATTAATTTAAAAATACTCACTTAAATCTAATTAAAAATTTCATGATGAGTTGAAATCTTAACTATTTAGAGCATCTATCATATTAGTTTTATTTTTATTTTTATTTTTTTTGGTGATTGCTGGAGATAAGGTGAGCATCTCAGTTTAAATTAGTTACATACATCTAATTTAGTTGCATAAAACCTCTTATTTGAAAGTGATTGTGCATATTCATCTTTAAATTAATTTAAAAGCACAATCCATTAATCAAGATGAGGTAGAACTTTCATCACCCTTTCTTGGCCCACAAACAACAAACTAGCATCCATATTGACCTAAGCCTTTAATTAAAATCAATTAGACATCAGCTTTAGAAACTCAAACTCAATAGGACAAGAAATCCTAAAAGTTAGACCAAGTTAGGATTAGTCAATTTAACTGATGTCTAAAAAAAATGATTTATGGGATAACTGGGTCCGAAGAAAGATGATTTATAATTAATTTTGTTAGCTTACCTAATCAAGACAATTAATATCTAAGGAAAGCAATGGAGGAACTCGCACCGATCTTATATTTATCTAGCCAGTTGAGTGGCTGATTCTTTACTAAGAGAGTTTGAAGGCAATCTTGGCAGTTAGAAGCTATCTAGGATAACCCTTAGTCATGATTGTTTGCTTAACTTGTTTGCTAATTAACATCAAACATAAATATAATTAATTCTTCTCTATCATCTCTAGATTTAGGATTTTTTAGGACTTTTTTTTAGAACCCTCTTCTTTCTCTTCTCTTTTCTTCTCAAAATAAAAATAAAATATAAAATATAAAATATCAATAAAAAATATAAATATAAAAAAGAATTTTGAATCATATATTAGGGTTGCACTAGTACATATATGGTAGGAGATTATTTTTATTAACCTAATTGAACTCAATCATAAAATTGAATAGTCGATCTACATTAAACCTAATAATCAAATGGTTGAAAATTATGGAGAACCATCTAGGTATATGAAGGAATATTTTATTTCTTCCATCTATTATCCATCGACTTGTATCCAGTTATCTGATATTTCTGCTAGCCAATATGTGATCAAGTCGGCCACGATCCAGATGTTTTCATCTTTCTATGAGAACATCAATTATGATCCTTGATGCTCGTCATTATAGCACCAAGTAAAAATTAAACCTGATTTTACTATTAACTAGGATAGTGGTGAGTCGGATGTCGATTTTCTCGAGAATTGAAGGCTGAGTTGCATTCAATTTTAATAAAAAAATTTAAATTTAATTTATAAAGTAGAATTTAAATAGTAAATTAAAGAAGATTAATGAAGATTTTAGCAAATTAAATAAAAGAAAGCATATACTTAATTAATTAGAGTTTTTAAATTAATTAAAGATATTTTAAAATTTTGAATCCATCTAGCAGGGTTGTCGTAATTCTTTTTAATGTAAGTATTTAAATTTTAAGAATTTAGTTATGATTATAATTTATTTTCTTAGAGTATGAATCGTATCTTTCAATCACGATCCATCTCAATAAAATTATAAATTATTCAATACTTTAATTCTTAAAATTTTATAACATGTCTTTTAAGGATTTATCTCTAAAATAAATTATAAAATTGAGTACAAACTGTATCTCCCGATCACAATCCATCCTAATGAATATAATTTATTTAGATCTTTAATTAATAATAAACATGTCAAAAAGTCAAGATCTCATATATAAAAAGATAAATTTCATTAAAAATTAAGCAAGAGAATATGTTTGCATAAAAAATAATTATAATTTTTTTTTAAAAAAATACAATCCATAATACTTTATCTACTCTCTCTGAATTTAGCTCCTTAGCTATACATAGTTGGTGATATGCTCGCTCCTGACATCTTCAAAGCTCCTTGGATGAAGGATGGAAGAAGAAGAAAGAAGAAAGAAAGAAGGAGAAGAAGAAAAAAAAAGAGAGGGTCTGTGGCTTGGAAGGAAAAGAGAGGAAGAATTTGGTAGTTTTTGGCTGCTTAGAGGACTTCATGATAAACATGGGTTTATATAGAGAGAAAAACAAGCATATGAGTTCTTTTCGAAGTCAATTTGGAGTCTGGATCGAATTAAAATTTATTGAATTCTTGACCATCGGATCCATGATCAAAGGCCTAAAATTTATCAAAATCCATGCCTTTTTAATGCCTGATATAAATCTGAACCATCGGATCTCATGCGATAGCGTTTTCAATCGTTAGATCGTGCTTTAGGGGTAGCTGAAGGTTTCCTATTCAAAACTGGAGATGCTTTCCATCGTTGGATGCCAACCGGTGCGACTCTCAACCATTAGATCGCGTGCTAGAGATGCTGGGGACTTTGGATCAAAATCAGCCACTGATTTCCACCATTGGATTTCGATCGGAAATGGATTTCACCCATTGGATGGTGCAAAAGCACCTCAGCTCGCCCTGTAGACCATGTGAAGAACCTGTCTATAGCCAGAGGAATCCACTCCCATAAGCTACCTGAAAAACTGAGGATAGCCTGACGTTAGGGGTTCACTAGGTTTGCACTAGTAGACCAGGCTCGTGCGAGCTGACGGTTGGTCTGGGCAATTTTTTGAGCCGATTTGGACCAAACCGACTGTCCCTTTTTTTTCATTTGAACTTCCAGCCTTTGATTAAATTCTAATATAGCTTCAATTTTTATTAAATTTGATTCGTTTGAACCAAAAAATTGAACTCTTTATATTGATAAACTTCTTTTCTATAAAATATTAATTTTTTTAAATAAATATTAAATATTATATTATTTAATATTTTTATTTATAAATTTATGATAGTTATTATATCTCCTAACTTGAGTTTTACTCATCCTCAAGTAAAAAAAAAAATTAAAAATATATACGAACTCGATAAGATAAGAAAGTTTCTTCAGGTCATCTTAAAATTAGTTGATACCTAGTTAATTTAAGGGATACATCATTGAATTTTTTAATTCTATTCCAAATAGTGGTTAAGTGAAGAACATAAAATTTTAGAATTTTTTTTTAACTAATTTTCTACTTTTATTCTTTAAATCTTCTATCTTTGGTATGGACTAGATTTTTTTATTTTTTAAAAAATTTAAATTTGTTACATTTTTTCACTCATACCCATATAAAGTAAGATTTTTTATTGAATATAAGTTGGAAGAAGATTTTAGAATTACTTAAAATTTTATTTTTTTGATCTAAACCTGACCATTTATTGATTTTTCTTAATAATTTAGTCCTTAGTATTTCAAAAATTCTCTAGACCATTAATCAATTATTTTAATTTCAAAGTTAATTAGGCATTCAATTTATTCTAACTTAAGCACAGACCGTATCTTTCTACGATCACGATCTATCTCTTTAGCTATAAATTATAAGATTTATATTTTAATATTTAATTTTTTATAATTTATACTTAAGAAGATAGATCGTGATCGCAAAAGATACGGTCTTTCCTCAGATTAGGATGAATTATAAGAAATAACTAAATTTATGTTTATGTTCTTTGATTATATGATCTAAATAATTTATGTCTATGAGATGAGTGATGATCATGTTAGATATAGTCCATGCTTAGTAGAATAGGTTATGATAGAATCAGATCAAAGAAATATATATCATAAGATTGCATGTTAATAATAAAAAGATAGCGGAAATCTAATGCAAACTTGAATATTGGAAGATGAAACTAAAATCCTTGAAATTTTTTTTTCTTATTAATTCTAAAACCTCACTTAATTAATTATTAGCTTACTTTTTATTTTAATTTGATAAATCTTAATTAATCCTCTTTAATTTATTTTTTTTAAATTTTTGCTTTATAAATTAAATTAAAATTTTATCTTTTTTAATTAAATTAAATATAACTCAATTTTCAATCTCCAAAAAAATTGACACTCGGCTCACCACTATCCTAATTAATAGTAAAATCATATTTAATTTTTATTTGGTGCTATAACAATGAGAAGCAATTTTTTATGCCAGGGATTATAGCATGGTTGCTTCAATTAATTAAAAATTAGTTAATTAAATTAAAAATAAAAAAATAAAAAAATAATTATTTATTACTTTTAAATTTTATCTAGTTATTACTCTCTTTCATACTAATTTTTGCTTTATATAGTTTAGCTTAATTTACTGCTCTTACGACTTAATCACTTGAATTTACTTTTTTTTGCAAAATCAAATGAATCAAAAACCTAATAAAGTATATATAAAAAGATAAAACTATAAATTCTAAAAAATTCACCAACATCTCATAACACTTAATTAATTTAGCGAACCCAAAAATATAAAATAAAATTAATTTTTAATATATTTGGATATCTTGATTTATTTGCATTACATCTCCATAATAAACTTTAAGGGCACAACCCATTAAATAAGATAAGATGAAAATTTGATCATCCTTTCTTAGCCCATAAACCAACATCCTTCATATTACATTGACCTAAGTCTTTAACTTAAAATCAATTAGACATTAGCTCTAAGATATTCGAGCTCAATAGGATAAGAAAATCCTAAAATTGGACCGAATTTGGATTGATTAATTGCTCGATGTCTAAGGCAAGTGGTTTAAAGAAGATAGTTTTTAATTGATTTCATTGTCTGATCTGATCAACTCAGTTGGTGTCTAAGAAAAGAAATAAGTAGAAAATCTTCCACATCTTACATTTACTTGACCAAGTCAGTTAGTCAGTCTTGGACTTAAAGTGCTCAAAGATGATCTTCGAATAATTGAGAGCTGTCTAGATCTAGATTAATCCTAGGATAAAGAGTTCATGCTTGCTTAACTTGTTTGCCAATATAATTTAATCCTAATTAAAATACTCTCATCTATCCCTTAGATTTAGGATCTTCTAGGCTCTTATCTTTAGAATTCTCTCTCCTCATCTTTTTTTTCTATTCTTTAAAATAAGATAAAATAAAATAAATAATAATCAGAGATGAATCTTGATAGTATATATGCTGACCTATCCAGTAGAGTAGATCGTCTAGAAGCCAATAAAAACTATGCCTATCCATCTTTTCTTCCTCCATAATAAGTTTGTGCAATATATTCAAGCCCCACTCACTATTTAACTAAATACCCACATCAATTTTTTGAGTATATATATGAGCAAGATTATCAAGATCAAATTCAAATAACCTACAGACTAGAAAATAATTCATACTTTAATTCCTACAATCCAAGCTAGAGGGTTCAACCAAATTTTTTATGGTAATCACAACCAGTGATTACCCCGATGCCACAAAAACCCACATTTATGGATATACATTATGATCTGCCCTACCTACAATATCAATCTTCTCCAAATAACAGTGTGTTAACTTTTGAAGAGAGGATTCCACAAGCATTAGAACTTATCAATCAACCATTAAACGATCCAGATGACCAAAGGCTTTATTCATTAGAAAAAAGTTAAGAAGTCATGATAAAGTCACAAAATAATCATATGCAGGCCACGAACCAACTTATAAATTCAAACTTCCAAGCCATTGACCATCTAGAAATGTAGATAGATTAGTTAGTTATGGTTACTAGTGAAAGTGAGTTGCCTAATTAACTCGAGAGTGACTTTGAGGAAACATACCTGACTAAAAATTTTAATGTCTATAACTTTTTCTGAACAATCATATACAACTCTCAAGAAAGAAATGATCACTGAACAATCTTATAAAACTAAAAAGATCCTCTTAGACCATATCATTGAGGAAGCAAAATATAGGGTAGAATAAGAATGGTAGGTGATGCGTGCTAATCTATAGCGATGGCAAGTGCACCAGTCGATCAAGTAATAAAGTAAATGAGTAGAGTATCATCCCTAGAGGATTGAAAAATAAGTACTGAAAAGCTCTTTCCTATGCTTTAAAGAACAAAATAAAGAAATAATTAAAAATTTTAAGAAAATAGAGAGAGTATAATTATTAAGATTTTAAACTAAAGAGCAATCGGTTACTAAGGCAATCGATTCACTAACTCAGTCAATACAATATTCAGGTTATTAGATTAATTTTATTTCATGTGACGATGGAGTCTCCTAATTTATTCACTATCCTTTGGTCCAGGCGTAGCAAAGCTATCAATATTTATTAATTATCCTTTGGTCCAGATATAATTTAAATAAATATTAATACATTAAGTTTTGTGAAATCCTCTAATTAAAATACGCTACATCTAAAGTGCACTAAAATTCTCACATGCATATGAATTCTAATTTGATTCATAATACAAGGTATATAATCAAGAAGCAATAACATAGATGTACTTGGTCTGTAACATCTATGTTCATCAGATCAAATAGAAGATGGTCGGTAATCTAAAAGTATTAAAATCAGATTTATATACTCCTCATGAATAAAATTTAAAATTAAAAATAAATCATACTGAATATTACATCAAAAGAGTAGCTACACCTTAGCCTTAGTAAAAGAAAATTTAGTTCATGATAACAAGTTCAAAAATAGCACATAAAATAAAAAGCATAAAAAAATTAGACTATTTGATTGCTGAAATTGATTGTCCATCGCTCTTGATGTGGAAAACTTGGTGAAGAAGAAGAGAAGCTCCTTGATCGATGTCTTGATTATTGGAAGAAGAAAAGAATATAAAAATTAAAAGTTCTTTCTTTTCTTTCTCTTAAAAATCTCTCTTCTCTTTCTGTCTCTCTCTTCTCTTTCTCTATTTTTTCTTTTTTTCTCTTTTCTTTTTCTTCTTTCTGTCCCCTTTTTTTTCTTCTCCACAACAGTAGGTAGCCCTCCTTTTTATAGGCTAAGAGGTGGATTGTTGGAAGAAATCCTAACTAAATTAGGTCTAAAACTCTTAACATAAGTCAAATTATGACCCTAGATGAATTCTAACCATTGGATGTTGATCAAATGATCCAAAAATCACTCAAAAATTATCTTAAAATCCTAAATCAAGTTAGAATTCATTTGGACCGTCAGATCAGTCTTGAAGATCAAATTTGGGCCATCAGATCACGCACAAAGAAGCCTCTAATTCTTAGTTTTAAAGTCGGGATGAATCTCAATCGTTGGATCTCGATCAGGAGTTGCATCTGTCGTTCGTTAACGCATGTATTTCGATCGTCCGATCAAATCCCAGTGAAAGATGCCCATCGAATCAGATTGAATTCTCAAATTGCCCTCTGTAGATCATGCACAAGCCTGGTGTTGCGTAGACCGCTGCTTTCTTCAGCCAATCGGAGCGCACTTCTTTCTATGAAATCCCCGAAATGCCCTTCAAATGGTCCACCGTGCGCTGCGAAAAAGGCTGACGTCAGCTTGGCATCAACGTTGCATTAGCAGGCGGTCTGGTGGGTGCGGTCGGACTGAGCGGTTTGCTAAGCTGGTTTTTTGAACCGGTTTGAACCGAACCGACTTTTTTTTTTGAAATTCAATTTTAGGCTCGTTTGAAGTTTGTTTTGCTTGAAATTTATTTCATCTAAACCAAAAAAATAAGATCTTCATATTGGTGACCTTCTTTTCTACATAAAATTAATAAAAATATTAATTTCTAAAAAATAGATTAATTTATTTTATAATTTAATATTTTTATAAGTATATTTTTATCACTAATCACACCCTCCAACTTAGTCATTGGTAGTCCCTTAGCAATGTTTTATTTAATACCATGTTTCAATAAGATTATCCATCAAAAAGATAAAATCTAAGACTAAAGATCAAAAAGTTTAGAAAATACAACTAACTAAGCATTGAGCTTCAGAAGCAAATTTTTCAATCAATACAATTAAAAATTTTCTTAGAGTACATCAAAGATCTACAGCACTTGTGTTCATGATGACTAACTTTAGAATTTTAGTGTTAAATTAAAGGACAAAAGTATCCTCTCTTATCACCCATTTTGATCAATTTTCTATACATTCTCAATTTTATACTCATGAATTAAGGTAGCTTTCATACCCCCCCTTTTTTTATGTGCTGAGCATCGTGGCCTTTCCTTCACCATTTTACATAAATTTTCACACTTGATCTAGGTGCAAAGACCCAGTTACTAGGCTTTGGGCAATTCATATATACTCTATCTTTTGCACTTTATTTTTAGGCAGGTAGCTCTTTCCTTAAATTCAAATTTTTTTGATTAGAATGTATATTAATTATCAATTTTTAGTGATAATTGAATCCTCAGTTGGCCTTATAATCAATACCTACTTTGCCTTGTTAATGTGTATGTGTAATTAAAAGTGCTAATAGTCTTTTAATGACCTAAGTAGGCTGCTAAAAGTCGATCAACTAATCTACTTCTTTAACTCGTTACATTCATTAGCAAATAATTCTATCTTTTATCACTTGTCTAGTCTATCTTGCTCAAAATTTTTTTCTTGACACATAGTTAAAAAAAAAATTTTTTTTTTCTTTTTTTTTGTTACCCCCTAACTTATTCTATATTTTCTTAAAGGAGAAAGAAAAATAAAGGGTGCAATAAAGGATAAGAAGGAATACACCTGATTTGGTTCAGTTTGGTTCTTTAAAGCTTTGAAATTTTGCTTGAGCTCTCATTGATTTTTTTCTGCAAAATTAAAAATACACACCAAAGCAGTAAAAGAATAATAATAAATTATTAAAAAATTTAAAAAAAATAATCAAAACTAAAAAGAAGAAAAAAAATAATTCTATCTAGTAGTTCTGATTTATAGTCTTCAGCTTGACTTTCTTTGAGTTCTGAGTTGAATCAATCCGGTGCCACTTTAATTAGAATACTTTCATATTTGATCAAGCCCTCTTTCAATTGGACATTGCTAGCTTTCATAGTCTCAAACCTATTTTCTATAGAATTCTTATATAATAAAATTATCAATAATATCAATTACAAAATAAGTTTGATTATCATCAGGATGTTTAGTATCTTTGAAAATATTAAAAGTAACTTGTTCATCTTGGACAGACTCTAAGAATTAATTTTTCTTGTTGAACATCTATTAAAGCTCCTCCAGTAGCTAAAAAGGGTCTTCCTAAAATAAGGGGTACATCATAATCTTCTTTCATATCAAGAACAATAAAATCAACAGGAAAAATAAACTTGTTTACCTTTACCAAGACATCCTCCACTATACCTCTTAGATATTTGATGGATCTATTGGCTAATTGAAGAGTAATAGTGGTAGGCTTTAGTTCTCCTAGACCCAGCTTCCTAAAAATAGAAAAAGGCATGAGATTAATACTTGCTCCTAAATCACATAAAACTTTATCAAAACTACAATCACCAATAATGCAAGAGATAGTAACACTTCCTGGATCTTTTAGCTTCTGTGGTAATTTATTTTGAAGTATTGCTGAGCATTCTTCATTCAAATTTATTCTCTCATGCTCCTTCAGCTTTTTCTTATTTGTTAGGATTTCTTTAAGAAACTTGGCATACTTGGGCATTTGAGTGATAGCATCTACAAAAGGAATATTAATATGTAAATTCTTTAATATTTTGAAAAAGTTAGAAAATTTTTTATCTAGATGTTGTATTTATCTCTCTGGGAATGGTAGTGACGACACGTAAGGCTTTACATTTGAATCGACAAACTGTATACTTGGAGACCATCCATCTACTAGTTGTTTTGGTGACTGACAAATTTTAGTTGATGGTTTCTTATTTGTAGTTGGCTCTTCAGTCTCTTTCTTCTGATGTGATTCCTCCAGCTTTATACCATTTCTTAGGATGATAGCATTGACTTGCTCTCTTGGATTGATCTCCATGTTGCTGGGCAAGGATCCCTGAGGTCTTTCGAAGATTATCTTAGCCATTTGACCTATTTGCATCTCCAAGTTTTGAATTACTGCTGCTTGGTCCTGTCTAAGTTTGGCTTCTAAATTTTTTATAGTTGCTTTTTGATTTTGCATAAATTTGACCATCAGCTCTTCCATGTTGGACTTCTTTTTAGGTACTTAGAATCTCAGGAGTGGCTGTTGTGCTGCATTTTGATTACTCCATGAGAAATTTGGGTGTTGCTCCACCCTTAATTGTATGTGTTGGAGTAGGAATTATTTTGTTATGGCCTAAAAAAATTATCAATATAATTAGCTGTATCAGTTGCTTTAGCCAAAGGACTACTTGTCTGGCAATTGCTCGTATCGTGTCCACCTCCACACAGATCACAGGTGATGCTCTGAACATGCATAGCTGTTTCCTTCAAGTTATTGACTTCAGCTCTAAGGGCTGTAATTTCAGCTAGTAAGGTTGGCATGCAATCTACTCCCTGTACAGCTGCTAGTATTTTTGGCATCATGTGTTCTGTCTGCCACTGATAGCTATTTGATGCCATCTCATCGACCAGATCGAAGGCTTCTTCCTTCATTTTTTGGTTAATGGTTCCTCCTGCTACTGCATCAATCATAGAATAATTAGTAGGAGATAAACCATTATAAAAAATTTGTACCTAAATCCATACGGATAGTTGATGATGTGGACATCTCCTCAGCAATTCCTTAAAATGCTCCCAAGCCTCATATAGTGTCTCCATATCCATCTGCATAAAAGAAGTGATATCGTTGCGCATCTTGGTAATCTTAGAAGGTGAAAAGTACTTGGCTAAGAATTTTTGGACTAGGACATCCTAAGTTGTGATAAAACCTACAGGAAGAGAGTGAAGCCAATTTTTAGCTTTATCCCATAAAGAAAAAGGAAATAACCTTAATCTAATAGCATCATCCGACACCCCATTAATTTTAAAAATAGCACAAAGTTCAAAAAAATTAGAAATATGAGCATTCAGATCATCATGCACATGTCCACTGAATTGGATAGTTGATTGAATCATCTGGATCATCGTCGATTTTATTTCAAAGTTGTTTGCTCACACAAGCGATCTCCTGATGCTCGAAGCTGCATCAGCTATAGATGGTGTGATGTAATCATTTAATGGATGATGTACTGATCGAATAGCTTCATGTTGTCCCTCGGTCACCATATCCAATCCTAGATTGATGTCGTTAGGATCTTCAACTGCCATGTTTCTTTCTTGTTATAGTCTTCTAATGGTCCTTTCAATTTCTGGATCTAAAGGTAGTAAGTTACTATATCCAGTATGTGTCATGCACTGAAAAAAATTTTAAAAATAAAGTAAGAATAAAAATTAAAAATAAAATTCTAAAGTAAAGCTATGATCAAAATTTTAATATTATTTTAGATATAATTCCTGGCAATGGCACCAAAAATTTGATGCATGCTAATCTATAGCTATGGTAAGTGCACCAGTCGATCAAGTAATAAAGTAAATGAGTAGAGTATCGTCCCTAGAGGATTGAAAAATAAGTACTGAAAAGCTCTTTCCTATGCTTTATTTAGAAGATCGATTTATGAGAATAAAAAATTAAAGAACAAAATAAAGAAATAATTAAAAATTTTAAGAAAATAGAGAGAGTATAATTATTAGGATTTTAAACTTAAGAGCAATGGGTTACTAAGGCAATCGATTCACCAACTTAGTCAATACAATATTCAGGTTATTAGATTAATTTTATTTCATGTGATGGTGGAGTCTCCTAATTTATTCACTATCCTTTGGTCCAGGCATAGCAAAACTATCAATATTTATTAATTATCCTTTGATCTACAGGTGTAATTTAAATAAATATTAATGCATTAAGTTTTATGAAATCCTCTAATTAAAATACGCTGCATCCAAAGCGCACTAAAATTTTTGCATGCATATGAATTCTAATTTGATTCATAATACAAGGTATATAATCAAGAAGCAATAACATAGATGTACTTGGTCCGTAACATCTATGTTCATCAGATCAATTAGAAGATGGCCAGTAATCTAAAAGCATTAAGATCAAATTTATATACTCCTCATGAATAAAATTTAAAATTAAAAATAAATCATACTGAATATTGCATCAAAGAGTGGCTACACCTTAGCCTTAGTAAAAGAAAATTTAGTTCATGATAACAAGTTCAAAAATAGCAAATAAAATAAAAAGTATAAAGAAATTAGATTGTTTGATTGCTAAAATTGATTGTCCGTCGCTCTTGGTGTGGAAAACTTAGTGAAGAAGAGAAACTCCTTGATCGTTGTCTTGATTGTCGGAAGAAGAAAAGAATATAAAAATTAAAAGTTTTTTCTTTTCTTTCTCTTAAAAATCTCTCTTCTCTTTCTGCCTCTCTCTTCTCTTTCTCTTCTTTTTCTTTTTTCTCTTTTTTTTCTTCTTTCTGTCTCCTTTTTTTTCTTCTCCACAACAGCAGGTAGCCCTCCTTTTTATAGGCTAAGAGGTGGATTTTTGGAAGAAATCCTAACTAAATTAGGTCTAAAACTCTTAATATAAGTCAAATTAAGATCCTAGATGAATTCTAACCGTTGGATGTCGATCAAATGATCCAAAAATTACTAAAAAATCATCTTAAAATCCCAAATCAAGTTAAAATTTATTTGGACTGTCAGATCAGCCTTGAAGATCAAATCTAGACCATCAGATCGTGCACAGAGAAGCCTCTGATTCTTAGTTTTAAAGTCGGGATGAATCTCAGCCATTGGATCTCGATCGGGAGCTGCATTTGTCGTTCGTTAGCGCATGCATTTCGGCTGTCCGATCAAATCCTAGTGAAAGATGCTCGTCGGATCAGACAAAATTTCCAAATTGCCCTTTGTAGATCATGCGTGAGCCCAGTGTTGCATGGACCGCTACTTTCTTTAGTCAATCGAAGCACGCTTCTTCTTGTGAAATCTTCAAAATGCCCTCCAAACGGTCCATCGTGCGTCGCAAAAAATGCTGACATCAGCTTGATGTCAGCATTGCATTAGCGGGTGGTTTGCTGGGTGTGGTCAGACCGAGCAGTCTGCTGAGCCAATTTTCTGAACCGATTTGAACTGGACCGACTTTTTTTTTTAAAATTCAATTTTGAGCTCGTTTGAAGTCCATTTTGTCTAAAATTTATTTCATTTGAATCAAAAAAATAAGATCTTCATATTGGTGGTCTTCTTTCCTACATAAAATTAATAAAAATATCAATTTTTAAAAAAATAAATTAATTTATTTTATAATTTAATACTTTTATTAGTATATTTTTACCACTAATCTGTAGGACAAACTAATTTCATCATCATCTTCTTTATCAAAGGTCATAGAACAACCTTTCAAAACTAAAAAGATCAACTTAGATCATATAACTAAGGCAAAAATATATTGAAAAGAATGAGAATGGTCGAACAAACCAATTCCATCACCTTACATATGAACCCATTTCCAAGTGCCTTAGAATCATCCAATCCTTTTAACAGGGATGGACAAACTAATAAGATGATGGATTTAGTTGAGACTTCCCAAGAATTATAAAGAAATAATAGATTAGAGGAAGCTATGCTCATAATTCTTCCCTTTGATTCGTTAAATCCCAATTTGGCTCGTTATGAGATGGACGATTTTGAATATGATGGGTTCAATACAGAAGTTAATGATCAAATAAATACACCCTATCCTAAATCATCCCACTATGGATTGAAAAACTTGAGCTACCATGTAATCTATCAATACCTTTCTTATTAGAACAACCAACTGATCAAAAATTGAAGCCACTTTCTGATGCACCTACTGACACCCTACTAGTGATGTCTACCCAGGAAGATCAACTTATAGATGTTCTAAAAACACATAAAAAAGCTGTTGGATGGGATATTATTGAAATGAGGGATAACAATCTTAAATTTGATTTTTCTATATTCGACACTACTTTTAAGGACTATCTATAAAATCTATGAACTATATTTAAATAATGTATGGAGGCAGATTTAAAATTAATTTGGAAAAAATATCATGATTTAGATAAGAAAGAGTTGATGCCAGGATATATCAAACCTGAGAAAGGGAGTAGGATAGATCAGGTTATAGTTGAAGAAATTTTTAAACCACCACCCCTGATTTCGATCCAACAGACACAATTTCTTCCTGATCATTATAAAAATTATGATAATTTTAAATTCTAGTATAACATGCTTGCTCCATACACTTTATTGATCAGGGCTAAATCTAATCATCATAAAGCATTCCATGAATGTTTCTTTACCATAATAACAAGGCCTCCTGATTGGTCCTATCTTTTTAAAATCCTAAAGAACGTACTAAAATTGATTATACATAAAACTCTTTCATAGGATCTGACTAAAGATGTTAAACTTCGTACTTACTGAGAGACAACACAGCTTTAGCTTTTGCTTTTGCATTTTTCTTTTTATTTTTAGTTTACCTTTCTTTTAAGACTAAGTTGGGGAGAATTATAGACTCATGCTGGATGAAGAATAAATAAACTCAGGCCGAGATCAAAAATATACTAAACTAGGTGAACTCTTTTCTTTGCTTTCTATATCATTTATCGTACTCTTTTTCTTTCATTCATTAAGGACAATAAAAATTAAGTTGGAAAGAAGAATAAATAAAAATTTTTAAGTCCTTAAGTATAATAATAATAATTAGTATTATCTACCTAATTTTGTGCTGATTTAAAGCTTTTCAGGCATTTTAATTATTTCTTGATTAATGGTCTAAAGAATTTTTGAAATACTAAGAACCAAATTATTAAGAAAATCTAATAAATGGTTAGGTCTAGAGCAAAATAAATTTATGAGTGATTCTAAAACTTTCTTCTAGCCTATATTCAATAAAGAATCTACTTTATATGAATATGAGTGAAAAAAATCAAAAAAAATTTAAAAAATATAAAAAAAATAAAGAAAATAAGTTCTAAACATTGATCTTCTATCGAGTAATCAGGTCTCATTTGCCTAAGTAACCAATGTTATTTACGTTAAAAAGTAGGTAATGTGAAGAAGCTTATTATATAGTTAGTTTTAATCTATAGTCTATTTGACTCGAGTTAATAAGCCCGAGGGAGATTCTACACCTAGTGCCCCAAAGTCAACTAATTTGAAAGTCATTAGTCCAAAGCTCGCTGCAAGGATCGGATAGAAAGTTTAAGAAGGTAAAACATTATATTTATTGCTTCAAAAATTGATTTTAATAATTACGAAGCATTTGAAGAGATTACTAATGAATTTGGCTTGAAAAAAAAAAATTTGTATTTCAGGAGCAAAATCATAATTTCATCAAATTTTGATCTGAGAGCTTTAAGAGCAAGTATAGAAGATTTCTGATCCTTTGGAGGTAGTTCTATGATTTTTGGACACATATTTTGAAAGAAAATCAAATTTAAAGCAAAAGGATCGACACTTAGGTCGTCCCCTGCTAAAATGGGCTATTTGGCATGCTGTCTTTGTACCAAGGATCGACCCCAGGATCAACCTCTGCTGTTTCGAAGTCCAAAAATATAAAACAATCAATTTTCTGGATTCTATCTCAGAGGCCCCTGTGCCAGAGGTCAACCCATGAGTCGACCTCTGTAATGAAAATCTTCTGCAATGGCTAGTTTTATCCAATTTTGGCAGCTTTTAATGATTTCTTTAAGATCTCCAACGGCTACAAATCTAACTCAAAATTCTCTCCTCCATCCATTGAAGATTTAAAAGGCTATAAAAAGATAAAAACATAAAAGATTTTATGAATTCAATTCAGTCCTAAGCAAAAAGTCATCTTCAAGCAAAAAAGCTTTCATTTCAAGTTCATCAACCTCTCAAGAGCTCATTCAAGTCTCCAACAACCTTGAGGAAAATCAAAAAAGCTTCCTCCATTATTGTGAAAAGTGTTCTTAAGATTTTATTTACTCATTAAGAGAGCTAAACTTGTATTTGATTGTCATTAACTCTTATACTCTGCTTTATTATTTTGATTTAAGTTTTGGGAGTTCCAAAACTTGAGAAAGGTTGATCCAAGCCTTAAATCAGAGTGTGTAGGATTGGCTTGTACCCAAAAAATAAGTGTGCTAGCTTGGGATAGCTAGGGTCGAA
This sequence comes from Cocos nucifera, assembly GCA_006176705.1. Lineage (NCBI taxonomy): Eukaryota > Viridiplantae > Streptophyta > Magnoliopsida > Arecales > Arecaceae > Cocos > Cocos nucifera. The sequence goes on from QRFJ01001742.1 coordinate 137,123, forward strand.
GGTATCGATATTGTATTCTGATTGAATACGTTTAGTAGTTTTGAATTTTCAAGTAGGAGCTTAGGGAGTCAATGTAGGTGCAAGAAAAGCATCGAACCACTATAAATCTTTATTATTTATGGTATGCTTGCTATCTTTCTTTCCTTAGTTTGTTAAATTTTTTCTTTCAAATCTTTTATATTTTTATCTAAACTAAATTGATTCATGCACACTACTTGCATATCATCATTCAATCTTGATAACTTTAAATTAGCATTAAAATTTTAAAAATTCAATTCATCCCCCCTCTTGGGTTGCATAGCTGGGCAATAAGTGGTATTAGAGTCTGGTGCTCTAGCCCTACTTTGATTTAACCATCAAAAAGCCAAAGATCTATAGCAACCCAAGTTAGTATTTCTCTAGACGAGGGGCAGTTCACAAACTGACCTCCACTTTTCAATGGATAAAACTATACCTATTAGAAAGCTTAGATGAGAATATTTATACAAGCACTTGACTATAATATATTGAGTATCATAGTTAATGGACCACACACACTCACTAAGATAATTGATGGTGTGGAATCAACTAAATCTGAAAAGGAATAGGATGAGGTTGATAAGAAAATGACTCAACTCAATGCAAGAGTCATAAATATTTTATATTATGCTTTAGATGATAATGAATTTAATCACATTTCAACATGCATGTCGGCTAAGAAAATATGGGATAGGTTAGAAGTAACTCATGAAGGCACTAATCAAGTTAAGGAGTCAAAAATTAACATGCTTGTGCACCAATATGAACTTTTCAAAATGAAACATGATGAGTCAATAACTGAAATATTTATAAGATTTACGGATATTATAAATGGTCTTAACAGTCTTGGCAAGTCTTATTCTAATAGTGACCTTGTGAGAAAGATCTTAGGTCTTTGCCAAGGACATGGGAGGCCAAAATGACTACAATCTAAGAATCCAAGGATCTGAATATTTTATCCTTGGAGGAGCTTCTAGGATCACTAATGACGCACGAGCTAAGTATGAAACAACATTAAGAAGAAGATGTCAAGAAAAAAAAGATAATAGCCCTTAAATCCACCACTCAATAAGATGAAGAATCCGATAAAATGGAAGATGAAGCAATAGCCCTCATCACAAGAAAGTTTAAGAGATTTTTGAAGAGAAAATAAGAGATGATGAAGAGGCCACCTACTAAAGGAGAGCATAGCAAGAAAAAGAATAGGGAGCAACCCCTTATTTGCTATGAATGTAAGAAGTCGGAGCACTTTAGGTTTGAATATCCTCAACTTAAAAAGATTTCTAAGAAATATAAGAAAAAGGCTATGATGGCAACATGGAGTAACAGTGACGACTCAAGCTCCGAAGAGGAAGAAGCCCATGAACAAGCCAACCTGTGCCTTATAGCACATAAAAATGAGATAAATGCTGAAATCTTAAATGAATTTATATTCAAAGAACTTCAAGAAGCCTTCTATGATTTAGTTGATGATTTAAAAAAATTAGGAACTAAAAACAAAGATCTAAAATTTAACAATCAAGTCTTGCTAAAAGAAAATAAAATTATCCTAAGTGAAAAACTAGTCTTAACTCAAGAGAACCTAAATTTGAAAAATAAAATCGATAAGCTAAAATCGATAGTTAAAAAATTTACTTTAAATTCAAATAAACTTCATGTGATTCTTGAAAATCAAAAGGCCGTTTATGATAAGGCCTGTCTAGGCTATAACCCCTTAAGAAAATAAAAATTTCTAAAAATTATTTTTATAGATTCACAAAGCAAAAAATTTTCAAATGTTACTTACTTTAAATATGGTAAACCAGGACACAAATCTTATACATGTTTCTCTAACAATTTAAATATAAAAAAAATATGGATTCCAAAAGAAACCATTGTGACTAACCTTAAAGGATCCAAAAAAACTTAGGTACCTAGAGTAAGGACTTAATTTTTAATGTAGATGTGTCTTGCATTCAAAGAAAAAAATCAAAGATGGTATCTTGATAGCAGATGCTCAAGACACATGACCGGTGATGAGTCTCAATTCATCACGCTTGATGCTAAAAGTGGAGGAATGGTCACCTTTGGAGATAATGACAAAGAAAAGATTATCGGTATAGGTAATATTGGTATCACTCCCTCCAAGTATATTAAAAATATTTTATTAGTAAATTTTTGAAATACAATCTCTTAAGCATTAGTCAACTTTGTAACAAGGGTTATAAAGTTATTTTTGAATCTTCATTATGCATTGTAACTAGTCCCTTGATGATGACATTAAGTTTGTTGGACATAGACATGGTAATATTTATATGGTAGATTTGAATGATCTTTCTATGATAAACATGCAATGTCTAGTAGCTATGAATGCCAAAATTAATGAGACTAGTTGGCTTTGGTATCATGGGCTTACACACATTAGTATACATTCACTTTCAAAACTTATCAAAAAGAAATTAATTACTGGTTTACCAAAATTAAATTTTGAAAAAGATAAAATTTGTGATGCATGCCAACTAGGTAAATAAACTAGAGTTTTGTTCAAATCTAAGAACATTGTTTCAACTTCTAGGCCATTGGAACTATTGCACATTGATTTGTTTGGTCCTACAAGAATAACAAGCTTAGGTGAAAAATGTTATGATTTTGTAATTATTGATGACTACTCATGCTTTACATGGATTTTCTTTTTGGCACACAAAGATGAAACTTTTCATGTTTTCTCAAAATTTTATCAAAAAGTTATAAATAAAAAAAAATTTTTAATTCAAAGCATTCGAAGTGATCATGGAACCAAATTTAAAAAGCAAGACTTTAAAAAATTTTATGATGAAAAAGGAATAAGCCATAATTTTTTAGCACCTAGGATACCCCAATAAAATGGGATGGTAGAAAAAAAATAGGACTCTAGAAGAAATGGCCTGTATCATGCTATGTGAAAACAACCTCCCAAGATACTTTTGGACGAAAGCAATTAATATGGCATGCTACAACTTAAATCGTGCCCTAATCAGACCAATTTTAAAGAAAACATCTTAAGAGCTTTGGAAAGATAGAAAATCTAACATTGCATATTTTCATGTTTTTGGTTGTTGATGTTTTGTTTTGAACAATGGTAAAGAAAAATTAGGTAAATTTGATGCAAAATTTGATGAAGCTATTTTTCTTGGTTACTCCTCTTCTAGTAAAGCTTTTAGAGTATTTAACAAAAGAACCTTAGTAGTAGAGGAGTCAATACATGTTATTTTTTATGAGACTAATGATCTTCCATCAAAAAAAAGTGAGGGTATTGATGATGCAGATCCGCTTATAGAAGAAATGAAGGAGATCATCCTAGAGGATTTAGCAATTTAAAATGAAGAAGATCATGAAGACAAGTAAGAAAATGAAGGTGAAGGACAACGAGAACAACCTCAAGGTACAAATGATCTACCAAAAAGATGGAGGTATGTTCACAATCATCCTAAAAAACTAATTATCGGTGATCCTACACATGGGGTAAGAACTCGCTCTTCACTTAGAGATGCATATAATCATTTTAATTTTGTTTCTCATTTTGAATCTAAAACCATAGATTAAGCCAAAAAAGATTATAATTGGGTAAATGCAATGCAAGAGGAACTTAATCAATTCGAAAGAAATAATGTATGGACCTTAATATCAACACCTAAAAATTATCCAATAATTGATACAAAATGGGTATATAGGAATAAATTGGATGAAAATGAAAATATAATTAGGAATAAAACAAGATTAGTTGTAAAGAATTATAATCAAGAAGAAAAAATTGATTTTGATGAGATCTTTGCATCGATTGCTAGACTAGAAGCAATTAGACTTTTACTCGCTTATGCATATTTTATGAATTTTAAGTTATTTCAAATGGATGTTAAAAGTACTTTTCTAAATGGATATATTATCAAAGAAGTTTATATAGAATAACCTTCCAATTTTGAAAATCATGTTTTTTTCTAATTATGTTTCTAAATTAAATAAAGTATTATATGGTTTAAAACAAGCACCTAGGGCTTGGTATGAGAGATTAAGTAAATTCTTGCTTAATAATGGATTTTCAAGAGAAAATGTAGATACAACCCTTTTCGTTAAAAGAGATCATGATAACATCTTAGTAATACAAATATATGTTGATGATATTATATTTGGGTCTACCAACGAAACTTTATGTCAAGATTTTGCTAAGCCCATGCAGGAAGAGTTCGAGATGAGCATGATGGATGAACTAACGTTCTTCCTCGGACTTCAAATTAAACAAACAAAGGATGAGATCTCCATCATCCAAAGTAAGTACACAAGAGAGCTACTTAAAAGATTTAGGATGGAGAGCTCCAAAGCCATTAGTACCCCCATGAGTCCATCATGTAAGCTTGACAAAGATGAAGGAGGTAAAAGTGCTGATAGAAAAGTCTATAGAGGCATGACAGATTTTTTATTGTATTTAACTACTAGTAGATCAGATATCATATTTAGTATTTATTTATGTGCATGATTTCAATCTAATCCAAAAGAATCATATTTAAATATTATGAAAAGAATACTTAAATACCTAAAAGGAACTCAAAACCTTGATTTATGGTACTCTAAGAATTCATCAATTGATTTAATTGGATATTTAGGTATAGACTTTACTGGATATAGATTAGATAGAAAAAGCACTAGTAGATCTTGTCAATTTCTAGGAGTTAACTTAATCTCTTGCTTTAACAAGAAGCAAAATTCGGTAGCATTGTCTACGATCGAGGTTGAATACATTACAGTCGAAAGTTGCCGTACACAAATCTTATGGATTAAGCAATAACTTGAGAACTTTGGCATCAAACTAAATAAAACTTCCATAAAATATGATAATACTAGTGCCATAAATCTATCTAAGAATTCAATCCAACACTCTAGGTCAAAACATAATGAAATAAGACATCATTTCATAAGAGAGCATGTTCAAAATAATATCATAATTCTTGATTATGTTTGTATTAAAAAATAATTAGCTGATATTTTTACTAAGATCTTAAGTGAAGATAAATTTTATGAAATTAGAAGAGAATTAAAAATTCTAGATCATTTTGCTTAAATATCCTTCTTTTGATCCCAACTTATCCTCTACTAATATTTTTGGATCAATCCTTAAGATTTAATTTCATTGCTTTAAGTTAAAAATTATCCATCCTTCTTATCTTTTTCTTGACTATAAGAAGAAAAAATATTTTTGAACTTAATAAGAAAAATCATGAATAAATAATTATATTTTACTTATCTCATGGATTTATTTGACCATTCTAATGATTTTGATCATTTGATTCATTTTAAGCAACTATTTATATTTTATACACTTTGATCATATTATTATTATTTTTAAAAATTAATTAGTATCAAGAAATTATTTTTTATTTTAAAAGAGAATTATTGATGAATATTCATGCCTTATTCATATTGATTAATTTTAAAAAATAAATTTAAGAAAAATACTCTTTTTAAGTCTTTTGATATTGATGTCAAGCAAAATATTTCAAAGAAGCTCTTATTCATCTTTAAAACTAAATATTCAAAGAGAACTTTAGTTTTTAATCAATTGATATCAGACAGCTTACCATTTATTTTATATTTTATTGATCTTAAAATATGTATATAATAATAATAATAAAAGAAAAGAAGGGATGATCCTTGAAAAACTAAATATATCTTATAATTTTCTTTGAATCATCTATTTAAAATCTTTAATCTTTAAAATGTTTCATCTCTCTTGAATCATTGAAGTTCAAAATAATTTTGTTTAATGTATTTATATTATTCAAAAAGAGGGAGATGTATTTTTAATCCATATTGTTCATAAATAGAATTTAAAAAAAAAAAGAAGATATTTATTCTAAATTTATTGTATTCTTTTAAAATGGGGAACAAAAGCTAAAAGTTAAATTATCCAATAATAATTATGAAAAAGAGGGGGAAAAAATATTATGTGATGAATTTTTTGGTATTTACTCTTAAAAAATAAGAAAAAAGATGTTTATTTGTTAAATATTATCTAGTTAGCCTTGATTGAATATTTTAATTAATTTTAGTTAAGGATAATGAACTTTAATTATTTTATGATCCATTTAACTTAAGCCTTCATGTGATTATTCAGTTAAAATTTAATTGATTTAATTGCTAAATTATTTTTGATAACTAATTAAAGTTAAAACTAATTTAAAATATATTCTCACTCTAAATAAATTAATTTTAATACATACTTCTAATTTTAAAATTTATTTAAAAATATGAATATAATAAAAAAAATTTTAATGTACCTTTAGAAATTTTTATAAAATTATTTTTGCTCTGATACTATCTTTATTTTGCTCGATACATTTTTGATATATATATTTTTTGAGCTTAATTGACTAAAATTTATTTAAGAAAAAGAAAAAATGAATAATGAATTAAATATTATACTTGATTTTATTATTCAAATCTTTGAGAAGCTCTAATCTTCTTAAAGTATAAGAGTACATACTTGAAAAATCTGTTTAAAGAATCATATTCATTCAAAAAGGAAGAGAGCCTTTAATATTTGAGTTTAAGCTAATTTTTTATAAAAAAAAAATTCAAATGATAAACTTTTAAAGATGAGCTGATTCATTAGATTTAATTCAATTTTTTGAATTTGATACATCTGTCATTTGACATACCTCATCACATCTTTGATTCCTCATCTGATTTAGATGCTTCCAGCCATGATCTCTACTAGATCTAGTTTAGTTATCTTTATATTAGGTTATGATCTAATATCTCTTAGTTGTCTCTATTGGCTGATTGGGTCATGGATAGTAGTATCCATGAATTTTGTATGAATTGATGGCCTATCACTCATGAATGCTTTTGATATCTTTAACACTTATATATTTTGTTGACTTAATGTTATGATTTATTATGTCTGGAATGTTTATATGAATATGAATGGTGTCATTTGAATGATGTGAAATATAATCTTTGTGAATTGGCTAAAATTTTATTATGATATGCTGAAAATATTGTGTTGTATATAAGTAAATTGAAAGTTTTGTTATAAACTCTTGTTCTAACAAGAAAATATATGGAATAAATTAAGGAAGAGGTTTTTTTTTTCTTTTTGAATTTTAAAATTTTTTAAGATCTTACTTGATGATGTCAAAATGGAGGATTAGAATAAATAAAATTAGGCTAAAAGCAAAATTCAAATAAAATTGACTAAAAGAATAAGTAAGTCAAACTCTTTTGCAAATAATTTAAATGTATAACCATAAGTAATCTTCAAACTGCCCTTTATGCAATATTTATCAAATAACTGAATATGATATTCTAGTAAGTGATGTAGGCTTCTACATGCTTTATTTTTGCTTATGCTTAAATATTTTATCATCATCAAAAAGGGTGAGATTATTGCTCTAAGAATTGATTTTGATGATTACAAAGCATTTAAGAGGATTACTAATGAATTTGGCTTGAAAAATGACTTTTTATATTTCAAAAGCAAAATCATAATTTTATCAAGTTTTGATCTGAGAGTCTCAAGAGCAAGTATAGAAGATTTCTAATCTTTTGGAGGCAGTCTCATAATTTTTGGATGCATATTTTGGCAGAAAATCAAGTTTGAAGCAAAAGGATCGACTCTCAGATCGTCCCCTGCTGAAACGGGCTATTTGGCATACTATCTCTATGCCAAGAGTCGACCCCAGGGTCAACTTCTACTATTCCAAAGGCCAAAAATATAGAACAGTCAATTTTCTGAATTCTATCTTAGAGGTCGACCCCTATGCTAGAGGTTGACCCATGAGTCGATCCCTATGATGAAAATCTTCTACAACAGCTAGTTTAATCTAGTTTTGGTAGCTTTTAATGATTTCTTTAAGATCTCCAACAACTATAAATCTTGCTCAGGATTCTCTCCTCCATCCATTAAAGATTTAAAAGGCCATAAAAAGGAAAAAACATAAGAGATTTCATGAATTCAATTCAGCCCTAAGCAAAAAGTCCTCTTCAAGCAAAGAAGCTTTCATTTCAAGTTCACCAACCTCTCAAGAGCTCATTCAAGTCTCCAACAACCTTGAGAAAAATAAAAAAAGCTTCCTCCATTATTATAAAAGGCATACTTAAGATTTTATTTGCTCATTAAAAGAGCTAAACTTGTATTTGATTGTCATTAACTCTTATACTCTGCTTTATTATTTTGATTTAAGTTTGAGAGTTCCAAAACTTGGAAAAGGTTTATTCGAGCCTTAAATCAGAGTGTGTAGAGTTGGCTTGTACCCAAAAAATAAGTATGCTAGCTTGGGATAGCTAGAATCGGAGGTACCGACATTGTATTCTAATCGAATACATTTAGTGGTTTTGAATTTTCAAGTAGAAGCTTGGAGAGTAGATGTAGGTGCAAGAAAAGCACCGAACTATAATAATTTTTTTTTATTTATGGTGTGCTTGCTATCTTTCTTTCCTTAGTTTGTTAAATTTTTTCTCTCAAATTTTTTATATTTTTATCTAATCTAAATTGATTCACACACACTACTTGCCTATCATCATTCAATCTTGACAACTTTAAATTAGCATTAAAATTTTAAAAATCCAATTCACCCCTCCTCCCTCTTGGGTTGCATAGCTGGGCAATAGGATTGACTATAAAAAAATAAAATAAAAAATAAAAAACCTCTAGTTCATACTAAAGAAAGAGGATTTAAAGAATAAAGATGGAAAATTGATCAAAGAAAAGCTCTAAAATTATATCTTCACTTAATCATTATTTAGGATTAAATTAATAATCTAATAATGTATCTCTTAAATCTCTAATCAGGTATCAATTGATTTTAGGATAATCTAAAAAAATTTTCACATCTAATCGAGTTGGTACATGTTTTAATTTTTTTCATTTTACTCAAGGATGAGTAAAACTCAAGTTGAAAGGTGTGATAATTATCATAAATTATTAAATAAAAATATTAAAATAAATAATAATTAATATTTATTTTAAAAATTGATATTTTTATTAATATTTTGTAGGAAAGAGTCTCATCAATACAAAGAGTTCAATTTATGGGTTAAAATTTGACAAAAATTGAAGCTAAAATAAAAAAGATATGAAGCCTAGAAGAAAAAAATTTAAAAAATAATTTAAAAAAAAAGTCGATCGATTGGGATCGAACTGGCTCAAAAGAATTGACTAGTCCAATCAGCCCAACCACAACGTAAAAGAATTGACCACGACTCAAAAGAACCTAGCAGCACAGCCCAGCCCCCCCAACAAGATGTCAGGATGATAACAGTGTTTTAAAATATTTTGAAATAAATTGCAATGAATGATATAGATTAAACTATTTAATCTATAAAAGTATATAATCTAATTACTAAATGCTACATGTAGGACCTATAACATGACATAATGCATGCATAAATCTAAAAATAAATGTTTGGGTATTGATCAAATTAAAAAATTAATACCCTAGATCTAGAATAATTCTAGATCTAGATCCTAGATCGCATCTAGGTGAGAGAAGAGATCAAATCTCTTACTTTCACTCGAATCAAAAACTCCATGATTGATTTTCGTTGTTGCCTTTGAATCCGCACACGTGTTCAACCTCTACAAGTAATTCATACGAGGCTGCAACATAAATCGGAGGTTTGTCGAATGAAGTTCCACTCAAAGTGAGAAATCCAAAATAATTTTTAGATCCCTCCTAATGGTTAATCTAAAAAATAATTTTTTGATCTCTTGGATACTCCAAGAGATGAAGAATGCAAGAAAAAATAAGAGAGAAATCCAACCCTTGAATCTTCCAAAAATTAGAAAATAAAAATAAGAAAAAACACCCTAAGAGAAGATAGATCTTCTCTTTCAGGACATCAACAATTGATGTCCTGGAAATATATCTATGTTAGGATAAGAGAAGACCTTCTCCTCTAGATTTTTTCTATATTTCTAGATCTAATATTATCTAATTTTTTTCATAAAAAAATCTCATAAATAAATAGAAAAGAAGGGTTCTCAAAAAAACTCTAAGAGAAGATCTTTCTTCTCTTCTTCTTCTCTCATTAGGATATGATCAGATCATATCCCAAAAGAACATCATGCCCCAACAATTTGGAGCACTCATTCCCACACCCTATTCCTCTCTCGATCTTAGATTTTTTATCATATAAAAACAAATAAAAGAATAAGAGAAAAAATACTTAAAAGAAAAATCAAGAGAAGACAATCTTCTCTTACCTCAGTCACTTCAAGATATCAACATTTGATGTCCAGATTAAGACCTTTTCATTAAGAAATTTGGTGCCCCAAACCTCCATGCCACCTCCTCCTTTTCTTTTGGTTTTTTCATGAATTTTTTAGGATTTCTCATGTCCAAAAATATCTTATAAGAGGTTCCCCAATTAGATAAGGAAGACTAGGTCAAACATTGTCTTATATGGACTCTAGGGAGGAGTTTTAGGAGGCGTCCAACTCTTGGACACCTCCGTTCCTATTTTTTTGGTGTGATGACCAGGAAACCATATGCAAAACCAAAGAAAATAAGTATACAAAAGAAAAGAAGGCATTATGAAAAAATTCCATAAGGAAAGGAGGTGTTTTGGAGAATTGGGACTCCATCAAATAGAGTCCAAGTCTTAACAACTTTCTTTATTTGACCAAGTTAAATAAAATTTCAAAAACACCTGGTAGGGGGCATGGAGATCCTCTCTTAGGCATGGAGAAAATAAAAAAAAATCTAGAATTAAAAATATAATGGATGTGGTATCTTTCTTAGGTGGCACAAGAGTGAAGGAAAGAGTCCTAGTCTAACTAGGACCCTCCAATCTAGACTAAGTCAAATCTAATTTAAATCTTATTTAAATTAGGTCTTTCATAGAAGATATACATAGAGAAAGTGCTAAAGAGGTTTAGCATGGAAAACTCCAAGAGCAAATTGGTATCCTTCAGACATAGCATTCATCTCTCCAAGAAAATGTGTCCCAACACACCAGAGGAGATTGAACGCATGAGCAAGATCCCTTATGCTTCTGCAATAAGGAGCCTCATGTATGCCATGCTATGTACATGACTTGATATAGTCTATGCTATGAGTGTCACAAGCAGATATTAGTCAAATCCAGGAGAAGAACACTGAACTTCTATGAAATGTATCCTTAAATACTTAAGAAAAACTAAAGATATGTTCTTGATTTTTGGTAATAGAGAACTCAAAGTCCAAAGATATACAGACTGGAATTTTATGTTCGATATAGATGATCGAAAATCGATATACAAAAAGTAAGTTCATAATTTAATTTCTACAAGACATATATATCATACATATATATTCCAAATTCAAAAATGAAGCTACACATCAACATATGCATCATGAGGATTTAGATCAAAACATGAAACATATCCTATGGATCTCATCTAAATGATCAAAATCAGATCATGAACCATTTAATTTTAGATTTAAAATTTAAAAATAAATTATTAATTACTTTAGATCTTATCTAATATATTTATGATTTAGGTTATTTAGATCAGCACATACTAGGATAATCTCTCCACTATAAGGGATAAATCTTACAACAGGATAATCTTATAATTAGTATGTGCAATCCGATATTTTTTAGATCTAATCTAAATAATCTAAAATAGATCTAACATCTATTTAATTTTAAATTTAAAATTAAAAAATAAATCATAAAATTATTTAGATCATATCTAATTTATTCATGATTAAAAAATCAGATCAGCACATACTAGTATAACCTTTCCACTATAAGGGATAAACCTTATAGCAAGATAATCTTATAATTAGTATGTGTGATCTTTAAAATTTTATTTTTAGATATATTTTAATGTAGATATGATCATGTCATAAAAGAATCTAGATGCGCTGCTATCACTGATGGAAAACATGTAGGGTTTAATGCATACATTTCGAAACTTTTTCGAATTTACAAGCAGAGGAAGGCATAGATTAAATAATTTAATCTAATTATGCATATGATCTAATTACTAAACCCTTTATTCAGGATCTATAACATATCATAATACAAACATAAATCTAAAAAATTAAAATGCTTTGGTATTGATCAGATCAATACCCTAGATCTAGAACACTTCTAGATCCCTAGATCATATCTAGGTCAAGAAGAGATTGAATCTCTTATCTACGTGCGGGTCGAGAATACCATGATAGAGTCTCATTATTGTTGTTGTTGCTTAGAGCTGCACACGTATCCGATTTCTATAAGTAATCCATATGAAGCCACAATACAGATTAGAGGTTCGTCGAATGAAGATCTGCTCGAAGTGCTAGCTTCTCGCGGATCCCTCCTGATGGTTAATTTAAAAAAAAATATTTTTTGGATCTCTTGGATACTCCAAGAGATGAAGAATACAAAGAGGATCAAAGAAGAAGTTCAACCTTTGGATCTTCCAAAAATCAAAAAAAAAAGCTAAGAGAAAAGCCATAAGAGAAACACATCTTCTCTTTCAGGACATCAACTATTGATGTCCTGAATACATCTCTATGTTAGGACAAGAGAAGACCTTCTCCTCTAAAATTTTCTCATGCTCCCAGATCTATCATTCTCTAATTTTTCTTATGAAAAAATCCTACAAAAGATAGAGAAGAAGGATTCTCAAAGAAATTCTAAGAGAAGACCTTTCTTCTCTTCTTCTTCTCTCATCAGGATATGATCAGATCATGCTCAAAGAGGACCAGCATGCCCCAACTTCTTGGAGCATTCATTTTCCATGCCCTATCCCTCTCTCTCTCAAATTTTTCTTATACAAAAAATTATATGAAAAAAATAAAAGAGAGTTAGAAATAAATCTCTAATAGAAAATATTTCTCTCTTACCTTTCTCGCTTCAAGATATCAACAACTTAATGTCCTAATGAAGTCTCCACACCGTAGGAAGTTGGTGCCCAACCTCCCAATGCCCCTCTCCCTCTTTTCTCTATTTTTTTCCATGGAATCTCACCAGGTTTTGATGCCATATCACCTAAAAAGTAGGCACCACATAAGGGATGAAAGTAGTATGGATATTATCCGTCCAATCCATTTTCGTATCCGAATTAATCTAGATATGGATAGAAATTTGAGAATCTAACTAATATTCATATCTGTATCCATATCCATCAAAGAAAAATGGATATGGATATGGATAGACAACTATCCGATCCATATCCGAATATCCAAATCTATATGTAATTCTATATAATTTTATATAGTACTTATTAATTTTTAAGAAAAATATACAATTATAAAATATAATATTAACTTGATTTATCATTTATTTAGTAATATATTTAATTTTATAGTAATAAAAATTAATTATCTAAATTATATCCATACTTCTAGTATCCAAATTATATTCGTATCCGTTTAAAATAAATATGGATATAAATTTTTGTATCCAAATAATTTCCATATTCATATTTATATTCATCTAATAAAATAAATATAGATATGTATATGTTGGTATCTGATCTGTATTCGATCTGGTTTCAGCCTTACCATACATTATATGTAAGACTAGGTCAACAAACCTAGTCAAAACCAATCCAAATGAGGAACTTAGGGAGGCGTCCAACCCTTGGATGCCTCCTCCTCAATTTTCTACATGGAGAAACAAAAGAGAATGCCCAAAAATAGAAGACAAGTGGGTGACAAATAATAGGTGGGTGTGGGAGAAAAATCCAAAAAAAGAAGGAAGAGTTTTGGTCAAGAGGGACTCTATCAAATAGAATCTCATGCATAACCACTTTTCAAATTTGACCCATTCAAATTTATATTCAAAACCAACCAGGAGTGGGTATGAAAATCTTTCTTAGGCATGGAGAAACTCATGAAAAAATCTAGAAACAAATATGTGGGGTGTGGGATTATTCCTTAGGTGGTGCAAGGGAGAAGAGTGAGAGTCCCAGTCCAAGTGGGACTCTTCCTATTTAACTAGGTCAAAATCTTTTGAACCTAATTCAAAATAGTTTTGAGTCAACATAATTAATAAGCAATCCTAATCTAATTAGAAGTCTAATTAAATTAGATTTAATCAAATTTAAATTTAATTTAATTTTTAATTAAATTAAAAATTAGGTACACTCAAGTCCTAGTCCAACTAGGAATTATTTTTTTCTTACAATTGACTTATCCAATAAACTAATTGGACTTAATTTAATTAAGTCTAAACTAATTTTAATTAAATTTAATTTAATTAAACTTAATATCAATCTAATTATTCAATCAAATTAAGCTAATTAGCAATTTAATTACTAATCGATCCTCTTGCAACACTTACATTAGGTCAAATAACAATCGCATTGATTATTTGACCTTAGAATGATTCTCAATCATTGATCAACCATCTGATAAGGTTATAATCTCTTATATGTATGACTCCATCGATTTGAACGTAAGCTGATAGCATAGAAATTAATTTCTGTACCAATCAAAATGACTATCTAGTAATAGTACCCGACGTTCGGATAGGTCGAATGTATGCAAAGTAACATTCTTAGAATCCTAGCCTATAATTACTGTATAATTCATCTCCTTGATCAATAATGCTCAACATAACTTCAAGTATGCTATCAACACTTATACAAATTATCCATATTGTGTCTTAAAATTTTGCAAATCCCATGACTCCCCACGAGGATTATCCAAGCCTAGGTTTTGCTAAATTGAAACATAGCGAGACATTCGCTTTCTAAAGTTAATCAAAAGTGGTCAATCTCATCATTCCATCTTGACTCATACAACGACTCTACAAGTACTTGACTATACTCAAAAACTTTTCTTTACTGTATTAGAAATATAGGTAGGTTGGTACCAAAGTATAGTGAGTTGTTTGTAAGTCACCATGGTGATATCAGAACGAAAGGACACTTATACCCATTAGCCTTAGCTAGCTACTCTTGACAATAAAGTGCTACATTAGTCACGTTCAATATAATATACTCCTACATCTCATCTACATGCCACACCAGTGTCTCCACACCACTTGATTATAAGAACAACCAGCGCATTTGGCATACAACGATCTACACTCGATAAGTTATCATCCTTATTAATAACTTATCATTTGATAATGAATAATTTAAGAACCATCCAATAAATCCTTCTTTATTGATTGATTGTGGTTCTAAAGACTTCATCATGAGATAGGAGTCCATTTAAGAAAGATAGAACTTTTATGATAAACAAACCAAATAACTATTATTATTAGATAATTCATATAGTAATTTCAATCATCTATTATTTAGATGATTGATTTTAGGATATATTTTCTAACACTTAATTTTTATATTGGTAATTATTAATACTCCAATGACATATCTCACTTACACTTTACTAAATATCAATGGCTATTTCAAAAATTGCTTGATAAAATTTAAAACTCTAAGCTTAAAAGGTATCTAAAACTAAATTCTTTCTTTACTTGAGGATGAGTAAAGCTTAAGTTAGAAGATGTGATAATTACTATAAATTCACTGATAAAAGCATTAATTTATTTTTATTTTTAAAAATTAATATTTTTATTCATCTATTTCAAAAAATATGATTATAAATAAAAAGAGCTCATTTTTTTGGTTTAAATAAAATAAATTTGGAGCAAATTAAAATTAAAATGGATCCAATACAAAGTTTTAAAGAAAAAATAAAAATCAAATCGACTCAGTCAGTGCACCTGGCTTAGTCGGTGCATCCAATCCAACCAAGCCAGCCTACCAGCTTGCAAGCCCACGCACGATCGAGAGCCGATCCAGTGCCGCTGATGTCACCATGATGTCAGATTTCACACGGCTTATGGTGGACTGGTTAGTGAGGGCATTTTGATAATTTTTAGGCCAAGCGATGTGATGATTTATCCAGATCTATGGTGCACTCGATCTATGTGGTCTATTGGAACAATGAAGGCACGATCGTGCGGTCCAGGTCTCTATTGGTCACGATCCAATGGTTGATGTTTATTCCTATTTTGATTCAGAGTTTAGCTCTCTCCTGGGCACGATCTGACGATAGCTAAGATCATGATCCGATAGTCCAAAGACATTATCAGCTCAATTCGATGACCAAATCTTTTCCAATTAGCATGATCAGACAGCCAACATTCATTCTGACTAAAAGAAGGAGCCCAAGATCTTCAGAAGACTCGATCCAATGACCCAGATCTCCTCTAGAACTCGATCGGATGGATAATAATGAATCCTACTTTGATTAAGCCTTCAATAGTGGAATTTTGGATAAATTTTGATCATTTGATCGTCATCTCATGGCCAGAAAGGATTAGATTCTTGCAATAACAACCAAAGCCTTGTACTACTCGATTCGGGAGTTTTAATTCGATCTTTGCCCAGATTCTTCATGAGAGAGCTTTTTCTCCTCTATAAAAAGGCCCCTAGGCAACCAAATCAAGCTGTCTTCAATCAAAGAGAGGAAAAGGTATAGGATGGGAGCCATGGGATAAAGGTTGCTTCAAGGCAGTAGGTGCTGCAAAGAAGAATTGTCTCCTATGCCATCTTTACGCCAACTCCAATCTGAAATCAAGATCAGATCCAAAGAGGAAGAAGAAGATGCGAGTATGCTGTGAAGAGTACGAAGGAAGAGGAGTCCACAACTATCTTCCTGACAAGGCTATGCAGATCCAATTCAACCCTTTGTTACAGCTTTATTTACTTATTTTTTATTCTTTTTAATTACATGTATTTAAATTTTAAATTTTTAATTAATGCAAAATTTTATTTTTATGCACTTTAAATTTATGCTTTTTCTTTTAATTGTAAATTTAAATTAGCTTCTTTACTTTTAACCACTCTTTAATTTTATTGCAAGTAAATGCTAAGATCTAAATAGTAGAATTTACTACCAAGTTTATTTTTTTACATCATTTAATTTTTATTTTTATTTATAAATTTATTTTCCAACTTCAATTCCATTCTCAAATATTTTTCTTTTTCTTTTATAAAATCAAATATTTCAAAACTAAAGCACTATCTTTCCTATAGATTTGATCCGACTCATGACTTTCTACATATTTTTAATTATTTTAAGAAGTCAAAATTAAACTAATAAACACGGTGTCCTAATAACAACATCGCGGTCTATACCTCATCTTTAGAAGATTCCTCCATCAGGAAGCCAAAGTCCAACTCTGGGAATTTCTCTGCGACTCTCCTCTGGTAGAGCTCAAATCCCTTATTAAAGGTTTCTTGGGCAAACACCCCCATAATATTCCTTTGTTCCTCTGAAGACTTGAAGGAGGAAATAGCTTTCTCCATAGTCTCGATGACTCGCCTCCTTTCTTCAATGATATTGACCTTGGCCTCCTTCCTCTTCTCTTCCTCTGAGGTCAATGTAGCCTTCAAATCTGTCGATATCTGCTCTTCCTTCTTGAGCATCTCTTGCAGATGCCCAACCTCGGCTGAAAGATGTTCCACCTCAGCCTTATATCCTTGGACCTTCTCCATAACTTTCGAGGCCTTAGCTTTTTGAGTGTTGATCGCCTTAATGTTGGTGACACCTATAAATGGTGAAATCAGTTGTGCCACTGAAGAATGTTTGATCAAATTTGAAAAAGGGAAAAGAGATTACTACCTCAAGATAAGCCTCGAGGGAATCCTTGACCCATTGCTCAAGGTCGATAAGGACAATCCAATCAATAATGTTTGGCAGGATGTGTCCATTGACTAAAGCTTTGACGATGCTCCAATCATTGAATAAGGCATTCTCTAAATCGATGCTGTCATCGCTTGATTTTCTAGAATTTCGTTGGAGGCGAGCTTTCCTGGCGATCGCCTTCTTCTTCTTTTCTACCTTCTTTTTCTTTTCAGTAAGAGGTGCTGGAGCAGGAAGCTCAATAGGCAAACTTGAGTTCATCGGATGAGCTATAGTCTTGGGGGCGGAGGCTGCCTATGCTGGGGTGGTCTAGCTTGGACCCCCAATCTTCACTCGCTTGGAGGTCTCCCCGAGGGTGTTGTTCTTTCTCTTATGGGCCTGAAGTATCTTTGATGACATCTTTAACTCCTTAAAAGTCATTTTGGCAATAGCAAGAAAGCTAAGATTAGAAGAAGGATAAAAGGAACAGAAGAAAATGTAAATGTATACCTTTGGGGTTGAACAGGCTTAGGCCAAAATTGTATAAGGTTTGACTATCAATTAGTTTAGTGAAGGAGCTTCATAGTTTCTCAATTTATTGGTAGAGTTGAGGTTCTCTCTTTTCAGTCGAGGAGCTTGGCAAACCGAATCCCTCAACTGACATTTGGGAGGAAGCCCTAACTCTATGGAGGAGCAAGAAACGAAAAAAAAAATTTCTTCCAGTTATGAAGAGAAGAGAGGGCACTCTTAAGCAATCCCTTCTTGTCAAACTAGGAAGACAAGTTTCACCGGTCCATAGCAGAAGGGTGGTGCTTGAAGGTGAAGAAAGATCGAAACAGAAAAATTGTAGGATGAACTTCAACTAAAAGATAAAGAGCAAGGAATTCAATAATGAACATAAAGGAGCTCGGGACCATTAAAGCTAAGAAAATATCTAAGAAGCGAAAAAGGATGATAATGAAAGAGGGAAAAAAGTCTCAGTCTAGCATGAAAAGCTTCGAAGTATAAATAGAAACAACCCGAAAGAGGGGTGCAAGCTCAGCCACTCGACCCCAGAATCTTTAGTTCATACTCAAAAGAAATTTCGTGTTGGACACTGATTAAAGATAGATGATTGAGAGAAAGGGAGCAAGGGATGGTTTCAAAAATGAAAGTGGGATGAGGTACTTCTATAAATTTAGCCCCCTCCCTAGGATTGGGATTTAGAGAGCTCGGGTTGGACAGGCTCCTAGAACTGGTGGACCAGGATATCTCAGAAGTCATCTTAGATTAAACTAAATCAGGAAAAACTTCCTAAAATTGGGATAAGTCGGAAAATAAGCTTAAAGAAACTTTTAAAGAATAGTAGGCAAAAGAGCAGCAAGAAAACATAGAAAAAATATTAGAGTGCTAACCTAAGATAGATAAAGAACTCAGTAATACTATCAGAACGATGAGGAAAGATTGAAGGAGATGTCGAAAATCGGAGAGATCGCAGAAGAAGATGGAACAAGATGCTCGAGCATGAGAAAGATGAAAGATGGGGAAAAAAAAAGAAGGTAAAACCAAATCAAGGTGGAAGATAAGCAGAAGAAGATGCTTAAATAGTCGAGAGAGTTCGGAGGCAGTTATAACTATGAATCGTTTGCATCCAAACCTCGCCTACCATGTGTCCTCATCATGGCAACATCTAATGTCTAACAGGACATTTATGGCACTGTAGAGTTGAGCTTCATGCTAGAAAAATTTTTGAAAATCAAAGTTATTTTAGGTCATTCGGCAATAAACAAGTTTCGGCACTAGTCTAAATGAACCAAAATTTTTCATCTTTTGATAGCAGAAAGTCATAAAAGACTTCAACAATCATAGTTTTTTATACTTTTTTCATTCAAACTTCAAACTCGGAAGTATAGAAACAAGTGTTGGGGCTAAAATGGTTACCATTGAAGTCCAATGGAACATCCAACCTTTGAATGGTACCGTCTAGAGTTTTGGCAACCATGTTCAAACTTCAACCAAATTGATCTCTTGATCTTGGTGAATTTATGAAGATCAACCTTCAAAGGCAACCAGATTCAGAGCTTCATCTAAGAGCAACCCAACCTGAGAATGATAGTTCTCCCTGCCTTCTCCCGATATCTGCAGATGTTGCCAAAATCACACTATAAATCTCGATCAAGATGAACTTGAATAGTGAAAGGAGTTGATATTAGACTAATTTTGGTTCTCAATCCAAAGTAGATAGCAGTCATCCTGTAGATCTTGGCATTCCTACACCATCTGACCTTATCTAGAGGCTAACCTTGAAGGCAACCAAATTTCTCTACTTCACCCTGCAGACAGCAAATCTTGGCATTCCTATACCAAGGACCTCGATCGGACGAACTCGAGTCAGTAAGAGGACCTCACCATCAATATCAGTCCAATCCCCAATCTAGAATAAGCAGTAGCCTCTCTGCAAATAGTGAATATCAGTACTCCTTCAATCCAGACTTCAGGCTGACCTTGGATATTGGCCGAACTTTCTCTAAAGATCATGGCTGCGGTCCTAATCAAAGAATCTACTAATTTTTCTAACCTTCAGCCCTCCAAACCAAACACTCCAACTTTGGCCAACCTTGAAGGAGACCGAACTTCTAAGAGTAGTTAAGATAGTGTCAATAAGAAGCCATGTATCTTAGTACTCATCCATCCCAGCTTCAAGTCAATCTTGGATCTCTACCAAACTCTTTCAAGAAAGCCTGACCGCAGTCCTCATTGAAGAACCTGCTATCTTTTTTAGCCTATAGTTTGCCAAATCAGAATTTCTACACCCACTCTCAACCAACCTTGAAGGTGGCCGAACTCCTGAAAGCTATCAAAGATAGCTCCTTCCAGGTTCAAGCATAGAGCCTAATCTGCAAGCATATCACCCACTGCTTGGGAGTCGATCTTTAAGCTCGGTTGAATTGATCTCCAGTTCTGAACCTCTGCACGAAAACTATACCACTAGACTAAGAAGTCTTCAACCTTTCATCCAAACTCCAACAAATAAAATTCAACTGCATACAAGCCATGATAAATGATAGCCCACTCTTCATAACAAACTCTTAGTGGTCTGAACGGTCTACTAACATTCTGCTATGGCTATCACTACATTCTATTATAGGCTCCATCTATACAAGGGATCCTTAAAATACGTTGTTCTCTCTAAGCTCTCCTCTCTACCATAATTCTCTTGAGTACTTCATTTCTTGTTGGCCAAAAAACTAACTTAACCATTGGAGGATCCTACCGGAGCCATCCACCTTTGATCTAGGCTTTATCTTGCAGGTCTCATCAGCAATGTCTTCTTCTCCAACTCTAGCGAACTTTGATGTCCGATAGTTTTTTGCACCAATACAAAATATTTTTGGGTGGAAGCTATTAACACCGCATGCTATGTGCTAAATAGAGCATTAATTAGACCAATTTTAAAGAAAACTCCATATAAACTCTATAAAAAAAAGAAACTCAATATTTTATATTTTAAGATTTTTGGATGTAGATGTTTCATTTTAATAAATGGTAAAAATAAACTAGAAAAGTTTGATGCAAAATCTGATGAAAAAACTTTTCTAGGATATTCATCACATAGTAGAGCATATAGAGTATTTAATAAAAGAATATTAATTATAGAAGAGTCCGTGCATATTATTTTTTATGAAACTAATTTTCTTAAAATAAGAGAAAAAGAGCTTGATGTAGATACAGAAATTCTTCAAAAAAAATTGAAAGATATAATATTTGAAGATACTCCCTATCAAGAAAAAAAAGATAGAGCAAGAGGTTGAAGAAGAGTTGCTACTATCTTAAGATGAACAAGGTACATCCAACTTACCAAAGAAATAAAGATATGATCATAATCATCCTAAGAAATTAATAATAGGTGATCCATCTCATGGTGTTAGAACTAGAGCATCACTTTGGAAAGCTATAAATCACTTTGCCTTCATATCATATTTTGAACCTAAAAATATAATGAAAGCTGAAAAAGATTCAAATTGGATATTAGCAATACAAGAAGAGTTAAACCAATTTGTAAGAAATAAAATTTGAGAACTAGTTGAAAGATCTAAAAACTTTCTTGTAATTGGTACTAAATGATCTTTAGAAAAATACTTGATAGGAAGGGCAATGTAATTAGAAATAAGGCTAGATTGATTGCACAAGGATATAATCAAGAAGAGGATATTGATTTTGATGAATCATTTGCACCCATAGCTAGACTTGAAGCTATTAGATTGCTCTTAGCATTTGCATGCTTCATGAACTTTAACTTTTTCAAATGGATGTAAAGAGTGCATTCTTAAATAGTTTAATTGAGAAGAAAGTTTATGTAGAACAATCTCCAAGCTTTAAAAATAAAGAGTTACCTAATCATGTATATAAACTTAAGAAAGCTTTATATGGATTAAAACAAACATCTAGGACTTGGTATGATAGATTGAGTAAGTTCTTACTAAACAATAATTTTAAAAATATTGATGTAGATAAAATATTATTTATTAAAAAATCAAATAATTTATTGATTGTCTAATTATATATTGATGATATTATATTCGATGCTATTAATGAGATTTTTAATAGAGAGTTCGCTAATTTCATGCAGAATAGTTCGAGATGAGCATGATAGGAGAGTTAAATTTTTTTCTCGGACTCTAAATTAAGCAATCAAATGAGGAGATCTTTATCAACCAAAGCAAATACATCAAAAAAATATTAAAAAAATTTAGGATAGAGAATGTCAAAAGAAGTAGCACTCCCATGAGCACAAGTTGCAAACTTAACTAAGATCCATAAGAAAAAATAGTAGATCCTAAGCTATATCAAGGTATGATTGGATCTTTACTATATTTAACTATAAGTAAGCCTGATATAATGTTTAGTGTATGCATGTGTGCACCTTATCAGTCAAATCCTAAGAAATCACATGTAGTTATAGTTAAAAAAAATTTAGTATTTAATAAATACTCAAGATATTGATTTATGATGCTCTAAACGATCCTCATTAGACTTAATTAGATATAGTGATTCATATTTTGCTGGTTGTTGCTTAGATAGGAAGAGCACAAGTGGTACATATCAGTTTCTAAGAGTGAATTTGGTCTCTTGGTTTAGTAAGAAACAAAACTCAGTAACCTTATCTATGACCAAAGCTGAACATATAGCCACTAAAAATTATTATGCTTAACTATTATAGATCAAACAACAATTAGAAGACTATAGTATTATTTGTAATAATATTTCTAATCGATGTGATAATACAAGTGCTATAAATTTAACCAAAATTCTATATTACACTCAAAAACAAAATATATAAAAGTAAGACATCATTTTATTAGAAAGCATGTTCAAAATAATGATATAATTCTTGAAAATGTAGCAACTAAAATCAAGTTGTATATATCTTCACTAAACCTTTGAATGAAAAAAAAATTATACAATAAGAAAATAATTAGGCTTATTTGATCTAATTTTCTAAAATGACTAAATGAGCATTTTAAATGAGTAGTTTGTCTTGAAATGATTGGCTTTCATATGATGAACTTTCTTGAATTTATTCATATTTTATTTTATTTAGAAAGGTATGATAAATTGCATAATTTTCTAGCTTTTGAAACTTAGAAAATTCAGTTCTATGCCAGACTGAGACGTCTCACTATTTTTCTTCTAAAAAACTTAGTCGTCCTAGTACTGGACCAACTCAATTTTTTCTTCATTAAAAACCTAGCCGGCTAAGTTGTCAAGAGTCCTATTTTTAAAATAGAATGATCGACGGCCTTTTAAGGTTTGTTTCTTAGCCGTCTATCAAGACAACCCTAGGAACCCCAAACCCTCTCCTTAGAAACCCATTTTCACTGCATTTTGAGGAAGATTTTGGATCCATGGCACCCAAGAAATGAGGGGTGACTCCTCGGATTAAGCACGCCTATAATGTTTTGCCGCCAAGAAGAGGAATTCACAACGAAGAATGGAGAACCAAGTTCAGTCAAGACCATCCTTCTGGATTGTCTCACCCATCTTCACCTCCTCCAGAAGCCTCTGATCAACTTGCTTAGCCTTCCTCTCTAGAATCCCCACCATCTCCTTCATCTATGTCGGTTCCTTTCTCTTCTAGGGTAGTAACAATAGGTAGGAGAGTAGATTTTGAATTTTTGGAAAGAGAAGGATTTGAGATCTAAGAGTGTCTAAAGTATCAAGGTTTGGAATACTTGTGTTCTAGCATCAATCTTCCAACCTATCCAAACCTTGGAATACTTATGTTCTGGTATCAATCTTCTAACCTATCCAAATCTTGTGAGAGAATTTTTTGGAAATGCTAGTGTTAAACCAAATCATTTTGAATTGAAAGTGAAGAAAGTGAAGATAAATCTAATTATGAAAAAACTAGGTAGTTTGCTTAGGGCGCCCACTGTTGGAGTTGAAAGACTTGATCATTGAGCAAGTGGATTACGTTTGTTATTTGTAAGAGATGATGCTATGCATTTTAAGAAAATTCATGCTAGAGATCTATCAAAGGAGCATAGACTTCTGCATCACATTTCTGCCAGAATTCTTATTCCAAGAGTAGGAAGATTTGATTTTTTGACCAAAAATGACATAACAGTTATGTATCAAATATTGATGAGAGAAAAATTCAATCTTCCAGTTTTAATTTTGAAAGTAATGCAAGAAGCATCTCAAAAGAGAAAGCCTGATCTACCATATGGGATGTTTTTGATCCTAGTATTTCAAGATTTTGGAGTTAGCTTAGAGGGAGAACCAAGTAAGAAACTACAACACTATGATACATATAGTCTGAAGTCAATGCAAAGAATAAAATTCAAAAAGGTAAATGGTAACTAAGTGAAGTTAGATGATGAAGGGAAAGAAAAAAATATGCCAAAGCCCGTGCCATAGCATCTTGCACTTGCTACATCTTCGTCCACTGTTAGACTCGATGAAGATCAAATTGAGGAGATTGTGCAGCGCGTATCTGATAGAGTTTATGATAGAATTCTGGTGATCTCTCTTCTCTTATGGAAAATGCTATAAGCAAGGTGTTCGCTGAACAGCATTCTTCAGCACCCATGGATCCAGCCTCCTCCATTCCTTCAGAGCCTAGTTTAGATTAGGATGCATATAGGATACATATAGTAACATCTAGTACATTTTGGTTGTGAATGTCTAAGTTATGTATTGATCAAACTTCAAAATTTTGAAATTTTTGTATCTATAAATGAATGAATGAAATATGATTTTGTTTCACATTGTATCAAATTTTCTTTATGAATTAGCGAACTTTATCTTCCCATGTTGTAATGCAGTTGATCAATTTTTCTTTATATTGCATATTTAAACTTTTTGATAATGACAAAAAGAAGGAGAAGAATGAGTATAAAAACGGATATCAATTGAAATAAAATCAAGTAAGAAAAGAATGGGCATCACCTAAGTATGAACTAAGTAGGAAATGAATATCAAAACAAGTAAGAATTAGGAATCCAGTTGGTTCAATTGGAATTACAAATTTGGAATAGATTATACTCAAAATAGCAAATTTGAAACTATTGGCACATAGTAAGTGGGAGCAATACAAAATTTAAATTAAATAGATTATAATTATCATATTCAAGGGGAGTATAAGTAAAATGATAAATTCTGAATGAATATGATGGGAAAGTTAATTGGTAAGATTAAATATGTATATCATTATGAAATTCAAAGAAAAAGGTTATACTCAAAGAATTTTGTCATTATTAAAAAGGAGAAGATTATTAATCCTAGATTGATTTTGATGATAACAAAAGTATTTGAGTATACATTGTTATTGCTTATGAGGTTGTATAGTTGTAAAATTTAGATGCTCTCAAATTTCAAATGTTTCCCAATATCTAAGTAAAGAATCACCACTCAAGATTTAAGAAAAGAAATTTAAGATTCGACACATTCTTCAAGAGATTTTAATGAAGATAAAATCAAGTCAAGAAGGCAAGTCTAACCTATAAATTAAATTGAAGAAGAAAAGCTGACAAACAATCCTTGGCATGTTTGGCATGCAAACTTAGCCGATCCAGACTGAAACTGGGCCGACCTAGTCTTAGTGGAAATAGAAGACAGAAAGCACAAAAATATGAATATTCAAGATCAGGGGACTTAGCCGATCCAGTTTTCAATGGAGCCAACCCAGGGATAACTTGGCTGACCCAATCAAAAAGATAGTTGATCCAATCTTAGAAAATAGTAAAAGATAAAAACTAACTATTTTCAATCTACTGATACTGAGCTATCTAAGCTAAAAAACTAAGTCGATCTAGTAAAGACTAAGCTTGACCCAGTCAAAAATTGAGTTGACCCAGTGACTGTAATGGTTAGTTTCTGATTTTGTAGCTTTTTTATCTCACACATCTCCCAATGGCTATTTTCGGATCTTCAATGTCTAAATCATTTTTTGAAGTCCTCCTAGATGACTTGTAATGGCAGGAAATCTCAAAAAAATATAAGAAAATATTTTTGGACATAAAAGATATTTTTTGAGTATACATTCAAGAGCTTACAAGCAATCTTTTCAGAACATTCAAGTGTGTGAGCTAAAGGATGAAAAGAAAGAGAGATTTTCAAATATATTTTTGTCCTTTCATCATCTTCAATCTGAGAGAAGTCAGTCTATTGTTATAGAAGACCATCTCCTACTTCTTTCAAGCATTCAAAGAGAAAAAATTAAGCCTACAAGCAAAGCAACTCAAATCTTCTTCTTTTGAGCTTCAAAGAGTTTGTTTTATTTATATTCTTGTTTTTTAATTCAAGTTTCTTGAGGTGAGAAATTTGGGTTAGTCCAAGTCTAGAGTTGGATGTTGTATGATTTGATTGGTAGCCAAGGTTAAGACCAATCGAGGTTGATTGTTAGCCCAAAGAAAACAATCATTATATGGTTATAGTTGGTGAGCCAAGGACAAAACTAACTGGATTGGATTGTGAATCCAAGTAAAACAATTGGGCTATAATCAAGCTAAGTGATTGTAATTGAATTCCTAAGTGATTTACTTAGAGAGTAAATGTAGGTGCTGAGTTTTGCATCGAACCACTATAAAACTATTATATTTGTGATTATTTATTTTTTACTTTATAATTTTTATTCACTACACATCACATAGTTTATTTCACTAAGCACTTAAATAGCATAATCTGAACAAGTCTTAAAGTTAAAATTTTTAAAATATTCAATTCACCCCTCTCTTGGATAGACATTCTTGGGCAACATGATGGAAATGGTAGAATTTACTCTTGTCCCTCTTCATAGGTGGGGCTCTTATGGGATTAGGACAATAGAGACATCCTTAATTCTCAATCTCCATCAAGATCTGGGTTCTAGAGATGGATAGAAAAGTATAACTATCGAATTTTTGAGGTGGGCTCGGGGACCTCAAATTTTTCTGAGGTCAATCACTAACACTCCCTTGATTCCCATGATCCTCTTCACAAGGCCGCTTCTTTCATTCTTTATTTTTCTTCTACTTGTTGTTCAGCTTTTCTTCCTTCTCCACCTGGATGTACTTTCGAACCCGGGTTAGCATTTCCTCATAGATTTATGGAAAATTCTTCCTAAGAGAGAAGGTCAAGTTGGTAGCTCCTGAGTCCTTGCTTCAAGGTAGATATGGCGATAGACTCATTAAAGTTTTTTACTTCCAAAATGGTTGTGTTGAAATAAGCTATGTACTCGTGGAGGGAACTCACCCTCCTACTAGACCACAAAGAAAAGGTTGTCCGTGCTCTTCAGGTGGAGGTAATTACTTCCAAAGTAGGCAACAAACAACCTGTCCAGCTGATCAAAGAAGGAAATGGAGTTTAGAGAACTATACTCTCACGGACCTCTTGAAAGTGATAGAAAATACTACAATAGAATGGAGCTACGATAGTATTTACTATTGCAGTAGCTCGAAAACTGCTGTAATAGGCTCTAAGGCAGCAGTTAAATAAAACTACTGCCATATGTCGACCTATGGCAGCGGTTACATAAAACCACTGTCATAGGTCAAATCTATCGATTGAACTTATGGTAGTGGTTATACATAACCATTGTCATAGATTGGACCTATGGTAGTGATTACATAACCTATGGCAGTGGTTATATGTAACCACAATCATAGATTTTATCTATAGCGGTGGTTTTGAATAATCATTACCATTGCTTAGATCTATGGTAGCGGTTTTACATAACAGCTATCATATGTTGGCATATGACAGCGATTATGTGTAACCACTACTATAGATGCATAATATATTTTTTTTATATTTTTTTCTAAGTATGATATAATTTTAAAATTTAAAATTCATCTTCATCATTCATTATCTAAATAATTATCGTTAGAGTGTCATCACAAAAGATCGCCTCGATCTGATAAATCTAGCTATATCAATCGATAAAATTTGATTACGATGATCACGAATGACCGCATGATGATCTTGATAGATATAAAGACCATCAATTGATTGATCCAAAAACTTTGCAATGAATGAATCTTGGATGATGTTTGTAGCATACTATCAAAATCTTTACTTTAATCAGATATTATTATCATGATCAATCTAGCATGGGAATGATTTTCGATATATAAATGAAAAATGAGTGATCAAAAGGCCAAACAATGTCGCCCAATTATGAAGATGAATTTTTTAAGATGAAATGATCTTTTGGTACTACTTTTGATCGTTTGTACGGTGATAATCATAAAATTCAAATCGTGCATATTTATGAAATGATTCTAAAACTATATTATCTCTTAATGCTCGTTCTTAAATATCTTATATAATTATGCTTGTGCTTTTATAAGACATGTTTAATGTGGATAGTTCATATAGATACGGTTTGAATTTTATGATCATCATCATATACAAATAATTAAAGTAGTAGTAAAGATCAATGATCTAAAAAATTGTCTATTAATCGGATACCATTTGGCCTTTTGATTATTCATTTTTCATTTAACAGATCGACAATCATTCAGTGCTAGATTGACCATGATAACGATGTCTTGATTAAAGTAAAATTTTGATAGTATACTACAAACATCATCAAGATCAATCGTTATAAATTTTTAGGATCAATCGATAGGCTTTATCTATCAGATCATTATGTGATCGTTCATGACCATCGAAAATCAAATTTTATCGATCAACATAGCTAGGACTATCGAGATCGAGATGGTCTTTTTATGATGATACTCTAATGATAATTATTTAGATAATGAATACGGTGAAGATGGAACTTTAAATTTTAAAAATTATATTATATTCAGAAAAAAAATATGAAAAAAATTTTCTATTATGCATTTTATAGCAGTAGTTAGGCAAAAAATGCTACTATAGAATCTATTACAGTGGTTGATAACTACTGCTATAGATCAAATGAGCGGCAATTGTTATATAACCACTGCAATAGACCTTTATGGCAACGAGTTTTGAAAATTGCTGCCATAAGTTAGGCTAAATTTGCCTAGCACGTCCGATTTTCATCTTTCCTCCACTTGTTCACTCTCTCTCTTCTCTCTACCCGAGCTCTAGCTATCCTCCCCATCACCAACCCACCCCTCTGCAAGATCTGCCCCATCACTAGCCACCTCCCTCTAGTGCTGCCCCCCCCTCTCTCTCTCTTTCTCTCTTCTCACCTTGGCTACCCATGCCTTAGCTACCCACCCCACCTGGGCCACCGCCGCCACCCCCTGATCCCACCCGCCCACCGCCGCCCCCTCCCTCGGCCGTGCCATCGACTCTAGCACCCTCGGCCCTAGCCTCACCTCCCTCAACCCCAATCCCATCTCCCATCGACCTCACCTCTCTTGGCCTCGTTCTCTACTGCCCCCTTTCCTCTAGTGTCGCTGCGAGCCTGCCCTGCTGCATCGGCTCCAGCACCTTTCGATCCCAACCTCCTTTGGCCTAACCCTTCCTTCTCTAGCACCGTCGCACAACTCGCCCCACCACCATCAGGCCCTCCCTCTAGCACCACTACCATCTATGACCCTCGTAGTTTGTGCGACCCCCTCCCCATAATAGGTATAATTTTTTTATTTAATTTTATAATAATATTAATAATTAATTATAATATTTATTAATAATAATATTTATTATTATATTTATAATAATTATTATAAATATAATTATACATATTATAATAAATATTATTATAATATATTATAATAATATTATAATATTATTATAATATTATTATAATAAATGACCCATTATGGGCTGTGGGTTAGATAGGCAGACTAGGGTTGCTAAATATTAATATATAAATTAATAATATATATATTATTAGTAAGATAAAGTTTGATTTCAAACTTGAACTTGATTTCGAGCATGGCTCAGTTTATATTCAAGTTGAGTCGAGTCAATTTTGAGCTTTGCCTATTTTTAATACATTTTCTCCATTTAAGAATAACTTAAATTGATGCTATGTTTTAAGGATATTTAATTAGTATTAAGATGCCACTAGGGAAGAAGAAGATGCCACTATGTTTTAAGGATATTCTACCAATATTCAATATGTTATAAATAATACTTATCTTATATCATTTTTTTATTTTATTATTTTCTATAATATCCTATTTTAAAAAATTAGTTTCTTTTTTTTTTTTTATAAAAAAGCTGTGATGATTTTGGATGAAAAATGGTTAATTCTTAGTATGATTTTAGTGATATGAGTTCTCTTATTTTCTATCTTCTTCTATAAATATTTTAATAATTATGAATGGCAAGGCGATCTTGGATGGTCAGCAATTTTTATTTAGTGGGCAACTGTTCGCAGTCGATTTAGTTTAATTATAGTGAATACTAAAAGTATTTTTGCAATGCATGATTAAATGATGAATCTGAGCCTTCTTTTTTTTATTTTTTAATTTAATATTTAAAGAGAACCCCCATCAGCTGGTTCTGGATCGTGCCAATGGCTGTAGGCCACCCCCACGGTTCTGTGCCATGCGGCAGGTTCTAGGTTGTGCCAGTCGATAAGTTGAAAACACCCATCGGTAGGGTCTAGATGGGGTTGGCAACCTTGGGCCGTACCATGCAGGCTAGTAAAAGAACCCCCGCCAATAGATTCTAGGCCATGCCAGTGGATTATTGACCGTCAGATTTTGAACTATAGCTTGATAGCTGAATGTCGAGTCATGATGGTGGCAGCCGCCAGGAAGGCAGCGATTACTAATGGGAGCCGCGGCTTGGAGCTCCATCCTCCAGCCATGAGTGGAACTTCCACAAAGATATATTTGAGTGATGGTTCATGGGCTACATTTGTCAGAAATGATAGTAATATCCATATTGTAGATACAACTAGACGATGAGTTCAATATTTTAATATAATATTAGAGTATATTTATTGATGCTCTACTAATATTAATTATTGTTCAACATGTTATATTGGTTAATGTTCATTAACGTTGTAGGTCATGATATCACTAAAATACCATCTAACTTTCATCCTCATCCCTCGGTGGGCTATGCGGAGCTCAGCATCTGAGCCACTACCAACAATACTCCATCCACCTCCATATCGACTACCCAGGCACTACCAGCATCTACTTATCCACTGGCATCTACATCTCCACCGATATTTGAGCCTCCATCATCAACCACATCTCTAGCACATGCTCCATCCATCGATGAGTCTCCACTAGCATCCACATCGCACAATCTCATAGCTAGTAAGAGTACATTTTTATTATATCAATTATTTATTTATTTATTTATATAATTATTGTACACTCTTATATATTTATATAATATATTTTTATTATAGGTGCATCATCTAGTAGGATATTTTATGGTTCCATATGCATGCCGCATGTATGAAATCATTAGCATCAGGTCATGGTGGAGTACGATCGAAAGGGAAGACCAGTTGAGAAGGCCGTACGAAAGATGCATTTCTTTTTTGAAATGCTTGTGAGGCAGTCCGACATCATTCTAGTACTATCCATAGACTGACGATTGATGGATGCTGGTGTTAAAAACCGAATATAGGAGGAGATATGGATAAGTGTATCTCAATTATATTTATGTATTTGATATATTTACACTATGTTTGATTAGAATAATTTCATAACTGACTTCTGATAACTTTGTATAGAGAAGGCATGACTTTTCAGATCATGAGAGAGCTCGAGATGCTTGATTGAAAAAGATTGAAAGGTTCTACTAGAACTACAAGATCAAGCTCCATAGAGGATGGCTCGAGCATCGATGGGACACTCCAAAGGAGCTTGTTTCCTGAATTCAAGACTGTTCTCCGAGTCAGTGGAAGGGGATGGTTAGATATTGGTGGAACCAAGAGTTTCAAATTTAATTTCTAATTTTTAAATTTTTTAATATACTTAAAATTATATTTAAATATTTTTTAAATACTTATTATTTAAATATTTATTATTTAAATAATTTTTAGATTACCTTCCATCAAAATTGGAAGAACCGGATAGCTCAGGAGTACATGCATACTCTCGACTGTGAGTCTATGGCCAGCTGTATGCATAGAAAGGTAATGAATTCTGAATCTTAGTTTATAAATTAAATTAATTTTTTTTATATATTTCTAATAAGTTGATCCATTGTTATAGCTGATAAGAGAGAAGGTGATCCCCACCTATAGCGCAATCTTTCGATCTAGTCGTATGGACAAGAAGAGCAAGCTGATGAACGCCGCGATCGAAAGAATTTTTTAAGTAATACATAAATTAGTATTATAGTATTTCTTATGATATTTTATTTAAATTTATAATTATAGGAGCAGTTAGACTTGCTCGTGAGCGAGGGCCCGGATACCTCTGGCCCTTATGACTATCTATCTCAGGTTTGGGGCCTGAGCACTCTAGAAGGATCTGATATAGGTCGAAACATTCGACGATCTATTGGACTGAGGCAAGCATCTCTTCACATGCATTTGGGGCCATTAGTTGGGAGCAACTTGAGGAGGCATTGACATAGGCAACTGAG
Organism: Cocos nucifera; assembly: GCA_006176705.1. NCBI lineage: Eukaryota > Viridiplantae > Streptophyta > Magnoliopsida > Arecales > Arecaceae > Cocos > Cocos nucifera. Next base: position 169,681 of record QRFJ01001742.1, read on the forward strand.
AATACGAAGTGGGCTGCTCAAGCTACAAAGCAGGCTACTGTAGCTGAGGAGTGCACATCTCAACTACAGAGCATTATGAGTGCTAGGCAATGAGGTTCTCCACACATTTTGGAGCTGACTTCATGGATCTTGAGAACATGTTAACTAGCATTTCAGCTCCAACCCCTCCAGCTCTAGCTTCTCTAGCTCGTGCTCCATCTCCTCTCAATGATAATGATTTAGATTTAGATGTAGACTTTTGATGTATTTTTAAAAAAAATATTATAATAAATTTTATTTAGTAATAAAATTTAAGTATTTCAGATTATTCTTATATTATTTTAGATATATTCTTGTGTTATATATTAAACTGCATTTACGAGGCAAAAAAAATTAAATATTAGAAAAAATATATATTTTTATTCAAAATCTATAGCAGTGGTTTCCAACTACTGCCATAGATTACATCTCAACCGCTGCCATAACCTATGGCAGTGGTTGAGAAACCGCTGTATTAGCCCTATGGCAGTAGTTGGATAACTGCTGCCATACATAATTATCATAGCGTTTATACAACCACTTGCATAGACCCTATAGCAGCAATTATACAATCTCTACTATATAAGATCTATGGCAGTGGTTGTTTAACTATTGCCATAGACACATATGACAGTGGTTCTATAACTGCTACCATTAATTTTTTATGACAGTAATTATACAATCGCTGCCATGGGTGTCCTATGGTAGCAGTTACAATAACCGCTGTCATAAATCTACGGCGATGATAATAGTGGCAGCGGTTACTTAACCGCTACCATATGCTATGATAGCAATTTTTTGAGCTACAGCAGTGGTTCTAAATCGCTACCATAGCTCTTTACTATAGTAGTAGAAGGCCATTCACAACAAAGCGTCAAAAGCTATCTGAAGCTTCATAATATCTCTGTATCCCTTAAGATGGTTTTAAGGGTTAGCAGAACCATCAAATAGCTCCAGTGCAGGCATCTTGAATAGAGAAGGAACCGGTTCATTCAAGATTTCAATAGAGAAAAGGGATGTAAAATGAAAATTCTTCAAAAGGAGATGTGAAATGAAAATCCTTCTTACTCTAAGAGGGACCCACAAGTTGTATATTCTTTAATTTTTTCTCAAGATCTTGAAGCTTATGTTCGAGACCTTCTTTCCATTATGGCTTCTTGTTGTAGGGGTTGATTCTCCTTCAAAGAACCATTCTTCTTGTTCAAGAAAATGCTCCTGGTAGGGTTCTTGAGGAACTGGCAAATGGCTATATTGAGACACGGCTTCTTGAGGAACGGGTTCTTGCCGTCGCTTCGTTGTATGCTGAAGCTATTGTACGGCATTGGTGAGAGCTTGGATTTACTGCACCAAGAGATTGAATTATTATAGATCAACCATCATCGAAGGTTGAAACTGAACTATCTCTAGATTGATTCCCAGAGAAGATGGAGTCGGATTCTATGCCTTCACCATTTTCACAAAATTTGGATGAAGTCCTTCCTTCAGTGCTAATCTGTTGCAGTAAGTTTTCAGATCATCGAAGAGAGCTTGCGCTGGAGAGCTAATCAGGGTTGAGTCGATATAGATCATAAGTCAACCTATAAAAAAGTTTCAAAAATCGGTGGAGTACCCTCGAGTTTAAGATCCTTCGATACCTAAGTCAGCTAAGGCCCTAAGATCAGATAGTAGAAATGGAAAACTAGAAGGTGAGAAAAAAGGATTTGAGAAAAAAAGGTTGGGATTCGATCTTCCTTGAGTGAGGAAGTCGAGAGCAGATTACAGCAGAGTGTTGATTCTTTGAATCTTATGCTTACCTCCAGAAGGGTACCCTATCCCACTATTTACTGGGAGAATTTGCTTAGGTCGTTTGGAGTTTGTTGTAACGAACTTGCCAACTTGATGGCAACTGTGGGCTATTAGCATATATGGAGATTGGCTATAGTATAGCTGAAGAATAGCTATAGCCTAGCTAGATGATAGCTATATCAAAATCAGAGAGTTATAAATTCTTCTTGATGCTGAATGGAATACTGCGTTAGCAGATCGATTTTTAGTCGATTTTTTCTTGAGGTAATACTGATGCTATCGCTAATTACTGGTAAGGTTGGTGATAACCTGACTTCATCATAGGGATTCTCTCAAGCATGGTTGAAATCTTGTAATAGAATGAAGATAGTCAAGATTGTATATTGTCTATCTTCATCTAATATGTTAATTCGCAGGACAGCTAAAAATAGATCTTATTTCATAACAAAACTTAAATAAGCCATCGAGCCCACCGACATGACTATGAGGATGGTAAATTATCGATATAGTCAGTCTATGAAGCTGTAACTTGATATCTTACTGATGCGAATCGGTCAAAATTATAAATCGATATTTAATGGATCTGAATTTAATGACTAACAATCATCTTATTATCAATATATCATCAAATTAATGATTTTTTTGATCTTTTTAATAATATTATATAGCTAGTGATAATTAATTGTACTAATGGTTTCTTCTATGCGGCCACTCCAAAGGCATGTAAAATGCCAACAGTGTCCTCCTCTAATGGCTGATAACCATCACCTCGTTTCATTTAATGGCAACTGACTCACCCTAGTGAGGTGACTGCCATTAGCATCTGCAGCCACACCACACATGAGAGAATCATCATGGTGTCTCCTTAGCAGATCGGCGGTAGTCTACAACCACCACTCCACGCTATCATGACACACTTCGGCCATCCTATGAAAACTGGACCCGCCTAGTTGGTGGGGGTGGGGGGTAACCAGGATATTCATCCGATTGATTCAATATATAAATTAAAATAAATTAATAAAAAAAAATAAATTTAATAATATTATATTAAGTAAAAGTAAATTTAAAAATATTAATATAGTTATCCTCGATGAGTTTTCATTTTTTAAAATTTATCCATGATGATATCATTAAAAATACCCCTAAATACATCTCTTTCTATATAAGTCACCGTGCAATCATTCATGAATTCATCTCCCATCTGATTCTTCAAGTCATTTTTGATAAATTTTATTGTAGAAAATGCTCTTTTCATAGTTGTTGTGGTTACGAATAGAATCAATAAAAATTTTACAAGCAAATACCCGTGATAATAAGTTAAATACTTTTTTTTGTCTCAATTAATTTCTTAGAAAGCTCACCAAGTCTTTTTCAACTCATAAAATCTGTCATTACGGTAGCTCACATCAACAATAAAATTCTGAAGTTGAATTCAAAGTTCCACCATACATTCTCCAAAATCATTCAGATATAATTTCAGATATAATTTGACCAATCTTAATATCTTCTTCTAGTTAAAGTTAGAAAACTTATCAACCGAATTTAAGCTAGCCATACGAAGAAGCAAATCAGTGTTCACCTCATTAAAGTAACTGTTAAGCTCCTAAAGTTGCCAATCAATAATTTCAACAGGAAAATGATGCAACCTTCTATGTTCAGAAACTCTACATTTTAATCTCCTTCTAAGAATATGCAACTCATCCATGCTAGGAATCAAAATATCATATTTCATGCAAAATAAAGAAACCACATTAAAGAAATCTTCCTATCCATCTTTTCTTATCTTTTGCAATCAAATTTTTGCCATCTCAATAAATATGCACTACCAGAAAAAAGCAGTTTAGCAACGAACAAAATCCATTGCTAATCTATTGCTAATCCATTACTAAATAATTTAGCAATGAATTAGTAATGAATTAGCAACGAATTTGCTTGCGTTGTTAAAAACCCCATAGCTAATTAGCAACCGAATTCATTTTTGTTGCTATTCCATTGCTAAAATTCTTTAGCAACGGAATAGCAACTAAATAATTCTGTTACTCATTTTTTAATAATGAGTTTATCAATCAAATAATTACCATTATAATTTCATTACAAGATTGTTACTAATTTATTAATAAATTTTTAAATTAATTTTTTATTATTATTTTAATCTTTCATTGTATTGCTAAAATTTTAATATTTTGTTGCAAACCTTGCTAAAATCTTTGAATCCATTGCAAATTCATTTACATTGCATTACTAAAATTTTTATATTTTATTATAATTATATTTTTAATTTATTATATAATTTTTAAATATTTATTACTAATTCATAATTTTAAATTTTTTCTTCTGAAAATCAGATAAACCAATCTAATACCAATATAACTGTGAGAAACATAAAATAAAATATTCACAAATTGAGAAGGAAGATCAGTCGTGGAGTTCCACAATATGGCTCTAGAACCTGAGTTAACAACTTAAAACGTGTTGGACTAACCAACACATCTGGGACATCAGACTGAATTGACAACCCACAAGAAACTAATCTCAGTTTTGAAGCCTCCCGGGCATCGAGCATGCAGGATAATATACAACCAAATTCTTGAATACTCGTATGAAACCAAATTCTTGAATACTCGTATGAAAGCAGATGATATCAAAAATGCAATCAATTTGCAAACACCAAACGACAAAAGTTGACAAAAAGACCCATCAAAATTACTTCTAGAATTGATTTGTTCATATTCGAAACAAAGATGATGAAATAACCACAACAAAATGATGCAAGACCGGTTCAAATGACTATAATTTACAGCATACAATCTCTTAGCTTGATTTCTAATTCCTCCTATCTTATTTTTTTCCTTTTTTTTTTGGTTCCATTTCCTTCCCCATTTTCTCTGTACAAGATTCAACCACAAACCAAGTCCCTAGGATTCTGCACAACAACAAATTAAAAAGGGGCAAGGGGCAAAGATCATTTACAGCTCATTAATACTGAATTTATAACATGCATTATTAGTCGGACGTTGGTAGCTTCAGATGCTGTGATTGTGGGAAGCGATCTTTGGTGGGCCAGTATGTCATAGACCTACTCAAATATCGCCGTACGTGCACCATGATCATAGGGTCCGTTGGATTGATAGCTACAACTACATTTGCCATCCATCCTACTTTGCGGGATGTCTCATTGCTGATATCACATGCTAGCTGCTGCAGAAGAGCTAGCGGTACTCCTTGATTTAGAGGAAGTGGTACAGTGGAACAAATTGCATGCAAATCAACCTGAAAACCCATAATAGTATGAGCCAAAGGAAAAGAACTTTGGGTCTGCTAAGAATTGTAAAAATCAGAACCATTATGATGAATGAAAGCTTAGGTGAAAGCATTTCTTGCACCAATATTTGTTGGCTCAAACATTAATCCATCTATTAGTCAACGTTTGTGATGTTCCTTGATGTAAATCTAAGACCGAACACCATACCTGAGAACATAACCAAGAGACAATGGATACATCACTTCTTTAAAGAGCCATAGAGAATGCTTCCTCGTATTTCCGTTTAGATATTAATCTGTTAGTTCTTTTGTTGGATCCAGAGGTGCCTCAACCTGTTGTACAGACAAGGCATACCAAGACTGAGCTTAGCATGCTCATTGAATAAGCCAACATTCAGATAAAGCAATGACCATGATTGCAAAAAATCGATTGAAGGATCAAAAGGGATAAGACTAGGACAAAAATGTAAAACAAAAGCAGGACCGACAAAAATGTAAAACAAAAGCAGGACCAACAAAAATGGAAATTGATGGGTGTTACCATCTCAGGAAGACCCGCCAGTGGGCCATCGTTTTGCTGCATACCAATGGGATTCAATGAGTTCGTGTTTCCTGCTGCAAGGAGAGCTAAAAGCTTCCACCGGCCATCAATCAATTCAGTGGTAAGGTTTTGGGTAATTGTTGATGCAGAATTGATTGCATCCTGCAGGACCAAAAAACAAGTCATCACCAAAAATATCAAATGTTGTGATAGGTAATTTGATATAACAACACCACATGCGGACTGCTCATGATCATTATTTCAGAACTGATAGCACTTAACCTCAAAGTGTGAGCAAGTGGAGTATGTGATGCCTCAAGTTGCGGCTGTGCTGCAGCAGTATGTTCAATCATTCCTTTCCTAAATGCAGCATCTACTTGTGACTGCTCAAATGCAGGAATTGTTGAGGATTCTAGAGAAGATTTTAATGAATCCTGCATGTGCATACAGGTTTATTAATTGTTTAAACCAAAACTAGCCCCTTAATTTCTAAGCAGAAAAGGTTGGCAGTCAAAATCAAAATAGGAGCTTACAGCTGTGCAAAAATAAAGAAGCAAAGTCAAATTCATTTTTTTCTCAAACATCACAAGACAGAAAACTGATGCACTTCTTAATTTAAAGAACTAAAACTGCACAAACACTGTATTTGCTTTAGCTTGGTCTGCATTCTTGCCTTGTCATTTCACCAAATAACCAAGAAATTCCCCTGATGTTGCTACGTTCGTCAGGTTGCAAGACATGACTATTTCAGATCGGAACCCTCATTTGCCAATTATTTCAATTAATGGCTAAGACCGCTGTTGTTGCAAGCCTTTTTGGCACATTTCTCACAGCTTCAACCTGTGCTACCTTAGGTCATTCTGTACTCTTCCTCAATTTACATCAATAACTTCATCAAGAATTTAAGTATCGCTCCTCAAAAAGTAGCTGATCGAAAATGATGATCAGCTACTGCATACAAAAACGTACGCACCATGAAAAAAAGGAATATCAAAAAATTATCCAAATGGGTAAACGAACAGAGTATAGGAACTCAAAGAAAAAGGATTCTTTATGAAACTGTTGGAACAAGTGAATCTACTACACATTATATAACCTGATCCAAGTAAAAGAACTACTTAATGTGGCATGGTAATACAGTTTGCTTGTTGATGCGGCTATCTGCTTGGCATGGTCATGCCTCAAGGAAAAAAGGAAATGGAAGAGAGGGACAGCAGGAAGATAGGGAGTGGGAGTTTGTGCTGGGTTAAGGAAAAGAAGTTCAGGTGCATCTTGCAAGCAACACCAGGTTATCATGCTGGTGTATCTCTTAGTAATCAACTCCCTTCTATCCAAGATTTCCATCCCTATAAGGCCTCTGTTTGCATTGGAATCAAGCACCCTCTAGCATGGTATATATTCAATTCTTGGCCCTATTGTTTGGGACCTTAGGTCAATATAAACCAATAAAATCTGAGATATCAACCAATACAATATATTCATACTAGCCGATATTTTTCAACCATTTTTTATTTCCTTAAAAAGGCTTTCTTAATTAATAAATCTCAAAATCAATGCTTAAACCAATTTTTTTAATCTAGATTTATTGTATCTGCCTAGATTTCAATATGTCAGTCCAAAATTATCAGCCAAGACCATGAAGAATCTCGGTTTTCTTTAAATTTTCCTGCTTACCATTGATCTCTCTGTTCATCTCGTTCTCGGTCACTCACCAAGATGATTGATACATCAATTTTTAAAACATTACTTATCACTACAAAATTTCTTAATATTTTTCCATGCCTTGACCTTTCTGTCATATCTGACCCTTCATAAATGGTGGATGAAAATATTTTGGATCATCAAAGGAGCAAAAATAAAATTAAATCCAAAGAAAATTGGTCATGATTCCTAAATTTTAGATATATTAGTCGGGAGTGGCTTCCACAAATGGAAAAATGAAAAGAGTAAGAAAACATTTAACTTCATATGCTGATCTCTATCTACTGCTCTCCTTCCCTGACCGGAACTAACCCACACCGCCCCAAAATCCCAGATGCCCAAGGAAAAAAAAAACAAAAACCTAAAATCCCCTTTGTTTTCCCTCTGCTCTCCTTCCCTGACCGGAACAAAAAAAAAAAACAACCTAAAACCCTAATGAAGCTAAGAACCATCTGATCTCCTTCTGTTGCTCTCCTTCCCAATAGATCTTGGAAACAAAGAATGAAATGAAAAGCAAAGAGTTTACCGAAAAATTTTTCCCTCTTTCCCTTGTTCTTCATTGATTTTTCCTCTATTTTTCCCGATTTTTTCGCTGCGTCCTAAGTCTCGATCGGGTGGGAGGCTTGGAGCGGCCAAAGAGACCGGGAGGCTTGAGGGAGGCTTGGACACCGACGCCGTTGGGGAGGATGGGTGGGTATCCTTCGGGCCGCCGCTATGGGTGGGTGGAGGGAGGGGCACCCGCCAACCTCCGAGCGAGAGCGAGAGGAGGGGAGAGAGAGGGGGGATGGGCACCCACCGGCCTCCGAGCAAGAGCGAGGGAGGGAGAGAGAAAGAGTCACAGGGTAGAGAGATCTTATGCGTGCAGGGCAACGAGGCGGCTGAGAGAGGGAGAGGAGAAAGAGGATAAGAAAGACGGGGAGAAAACGAGCCTCGTAAAAACCTAGGATTTTTTTTAATTAACAATAAAGTTTTATTCCATTGTAATTTAATTATAAAATTATATTTTAATTTTTATTTTAAATTAGTTTGTAACCTGATGCGATATATAGAATTTCTTTTAAATCTTCTAACCGTTCATCAGGTGCAATTAATTCATCATATAATAATTAATTTATATTTAAATTAAATTATGCACAATCAAAGTAGTTGCCATCAGCCATACATCCCTTAGCCTAGAAAATATTTATATCATACTTAACAATAAATTATATTTATGATATAACAGGCTGAAGAATTTTCTCAAAAGTTCGAAGCTGTTCCTCCCATTGCAAACTCTAAGCCATTACAACCAAGTTGTGCGTATAGGAATAAAGGGTAGATGGGACTTAATATAAGCCTTATTCCAAAACGATTTAGTCTTTGGACTTATTCACTATGTCATATCCATTGACCAAGTGTGAGTACCTCAAGATCCATGCCCTCCAGCAAGTTGGTGGTGGTGATCCTGCAGACTCGACCCATATATCGATCAAGACTCGCACCAAGAATGGATTATGGAATCATATTCGGCCTTGTATTTGTAAATCACTCCAATTCGTTTCAAGAAAAAAAAAGGAAAAAAAAAAAGAAACTCCATTCCAATTCAATCGTTAAATGTATCTAATCTACGTCCAAGTTTTGCATATATATTTTTTTATTGATAGTTGAAAGAATGATGTACTATTATTTGTCTATCTATTGTTATTCCTTGGACCACTACAATCACAATTATCTAGCTTTTTTACTATTTAAGGTTGGCTTTATGCATTTTCATTATCAATGAACATCTTTGATTTTGTTGTTGCTTGAATCTGAATTTCGGGAACCAAGCGATCGATCCTACGCAAAGATGGTGGAGAGTCCAAGGTTGTCCTCCTTCTACCGCCAATCCATAGCTACTTGAAATCGTCAGCCTTAGGAGCAGAGTGGTCGGTCTCATGCAGGATTGTTGGAGTGATCTGCAAAATAAAGTCCAAGTTAGAAAATTTGACTCCGACAAGAATCCTCTGACACTCAAGTCAGCAGAGAACAATCAAGCAATAACCAGTTCTCTAAGAGAGATTACTTGTGCTTATCTAGGTCTTCGGAGCTTAGAATATTTGTAAAGGAGATCTTTCGCGAACATTATGTCGTTCCATTAATCTTGGACTACTAATCACATTGTTCCGAGATTATGGCCGTTTTCTCATAACGAGAAGGACATTACTGGCATGATCAGAATGCCTTATGTGCTCCTGCAAGTTCAGGTGGAGTGGGGAACAGCTCGATCATGATTTGTTTATAGCTGGATCACCGCTTGTCCTCAATAGGAGCTGTTAGGAGTGTGGAAGGACTATTCGTCCGAAGTGATTTGTAGGATTATGAGGGAGGTCATGAGATCAGCTCGGCGGAGCGCTTTGGCTCACCTTATGGGTCGGAGGAGATGTATGAGGTACCTCTATCTTGGGGTGCCGATGCCTTTGTACCGATCCAAGGCAATTCGGACATCACTCAAGTAAATTTGAGATGTTCAGGTTACTATCGTAATACTACCTCCTAGTGCTGAGTTTGATGATCAAACGAAAGAACTATTCTTTGAGAACGTCTTGAATTGGATGACCTCCTTTTTTTTTTTTGATGCGCCTGGCATTAATGGTTGATGATGTCATCTTGCGATGTACAAATGATCGCAATTGGAGGGGCCATTTACCTACTGCTTTTCGGGAGAAATGATTCAAAAGAGACGTCCTTTCGTCTTCATCTTCCTTCTTTTAAGTGCACCCAGGAGATGTGCGAGAGGGCAATGATTGCAACAATAGCACCTACCCTCCCCTCTGCTCAAAGTTTTCTTCTCCGATTCTCGGAAGCTAAATGGAACCCGCACAAGCAAGGAAGCTGCAAATACCATTGGCTCGGAGGAGATAGGCTGGGGTCCCCTCTGCTCGATCACAAGCTTCTGAGAGTCTTGCCATTAGGGTTCCGGGTGCTGCTCATCTGGTTGCGCCCTCTCCTAATTCGATGGACAAAAGGGAGACGGATCTTCTTCACATAGGCGGTCCATCAAAGGCTGTGTCAGAGTCTAGAGTCGGATTGGTGAACTTGACGACAGGAGTCATGACTATGTCGGTAGATTCGATGATGAAGCTCATTGTAGAGGCGACTCTCTCGGTTTCTTCAATGGAGGTTCTTGTAGGGGATTTTGTTACAAGGGTGGCGGAGGTCATAGAAGCATTCGGCCTCGAGGTGCCGATAGGATTAACCGAGGTCAATCCCTACTACAAGTCATCCTCCAATTGAAGCACCAATGGAAACTTCTCGAATGTTGCCTCCTCTCCTGACTGCCGCCGAAACTCTAAGGACCATTGCAAAGTTTTTATAGAACTATCTTTCTTTTGATAAAAGACGAGCTCTAGAAGGAGAAGGTGCTTAGTGCCAAATGAAGGGTGCTCTAAGATCTTTGGCTCTGCTGGGGCACTAATTGGTTAGTTTTGCTTTAATTGTTCCTGGAGCTTCAGCTTTGGAATTGGCTAAGGCAAAGAAGGAGATAGATAGGTTAAGGTACTATTTGGAATAGGAGAAGGTTGCCAATGCTGATTTGATCAAAGAAATCGACTATTTTGAGAAGGCGCTTTCCGAAGGCTCAAGAAATGATCGATCATCGAGATATCGAATTGGAAAGGGCTCGTAGAAGAAACAAAATTCTCAAGAGATGGAGGTCTGAGGCCGAATGGGACCGTCATTGAGCCCATGATAACATTGATCGTCTGAGGAAGACGCTCGAAGGAAGGAGTTTAGCATCCGAGACTCGCTCTCCAAAGAATTTTGTTAGGAGACTAAATAAGAAACCTAGAACTTCTGATAAAGGGCGTCTTGAAAAGAGAGCATCCCGAAGGTCCTCCAACCCACAGCGTGCTTGTGATCCATGAGCCGTCAATATCCGAGATCGAGTTGCGAAGGGTTAACAAGAGGCTCGATCAATTTTATAAAAGAAGGGCCGATGTTGTGATTAAGGCTTGTAGACTGGAATTTTCTGCCAACTTTGGGAGGTGCAAGGAGATGGCTCAGGCTCGTCTTCCATCAGATCACATTGAGTCCTTGCGGGAAGGCAATGATACGCCACTATCTCGAGAGATTTGCGAGCACATTGGATATGCCCGTGGTAACAAATAGGGTCGAATCTACCTCACAGACAGGAGAGGCCGATGTTGGGGAGAGCCATTCTGGGGTCAATCATTGAAATAGTCATTTAAAATTGTATTTCCTTTCCATCTTCTTGTAAGCCGATACGGTATTAAAGAATCATGAATAAAACTTGTTTTTCATCGAAGTGATTGGTTCTTTCTCTTTCTTTCTTTGTCACACCTCTAGTCTGCATCTCGAGCCAAGGTGTATTTTGTCATTTTCAAGGCGTTTGTGATTGAACTCGAAGGGGCTCGAAAGAAATAGAATCAAAACCATTCTTCGCATGACGATTGCTGTTGTACGTCTCCGCATGTCCCTTTGGGAGTAGTGCAGAGCATGATTACAACCATCTATGTTGATTGCTGCATCAGCGGTAGGGGCTGTATCTAAATGACATTCACCATGCATCCGAGTTACATCGATTTATTTTTTCACATTTAATACTTTGAGAAGATAGAGCATTCGAAAATCCCTCTGATTTGACATGCGTATAAATTTTTGGTTGGACAAGAAGTTTTGGCTTGTTATTTTCTTCTGTCGTAGGCTTTTTCTTCAAGCTATCTTCTTTCGTTTTCCTCTTTTCTTTTCTCTGTCAGAGGAATGGCTCACACTAGAGACACAGGTTTTGTGTTGATGACTTTCCAATCTTAGGTGATGGAGAGGGACTTGGTGCTAATCCATGGTCAGTTCCATATTTATCCTGAATTTTGGTTGGAGATTCCAAAGGCTGAAGAACGTGCTTGCAAACCTCCTTCGGGTCAGATTAGTATATATGAAGAATGCTTCCGAATCGGGTTGAGATTCCCTCTCCATCCTTTCTTCGTCATTCTTTTTCATTTTCTGGAGATGTTGTTCTATTCAATGGTGCTGAATTCGTGGTGACTCATCTGTGGCTTCACCGTGGCATGCATTTTGGCTGAAGTTGAGCCCAATATCATGCTTTTTCATTACTACTTCATTTTGAAGAGGTATCCTGGATCTCATGAATGGTGGTACATAACCCCCAGAGTAGGAAAAATGTTCCTCCATTGATTCGAGATTCTCCTTCTACCATTCATGGATGGAAAGAGCATTTCCTATTTGTTTCCCGCTCTTCAAATGAATAGTTGGATTCTGTGGATTGGGGTGAACCTCAGGAGGCTGTGCTAAAGGATTCACCACTCGATCAGTATTTGATTCAAGATCTGAAAACCTTGCATGACTTTGAAATTTCAGAGTTGAAAGTGCTCTTATCCGAGCAGAGCTTGTTTAACGTCGGCATTAGTCAAACTGGGCCCGAAGGTACGTGCTTACTTCTTCCCCTATGATCTTATTTATTTGGATCTCAGAATCTAATGTCAATGGGTAGATGCATCTGGTTGTAGGGATGGATCCAAATTTGCCAGAAGTATCAAGTTCAAAGACTTTCTGAAAGAAGAAGATGGAGAAGGTCAGTGGTAGGTCTGCCCAAGCCCGGGTTAGCCTTCTTCCTGTGTCATTGGTCTCCAAGTCAGAGGATCCCAAACCCCCTACAACCAAGGCTTTCGAGATTGTACGGATCTTGCGTGGTTTGGACTCTCCAATTCTTGAGGGAGATCAGAGGAGCCCTGTTGAATATTTGTTCAATGAGATTATTTTAAGCTTACCAGCTTCCAATGTCTCTGATCTTTTCCCCAAGGAGGATCCAATTGAAGTCGAAAGAACTTCTAGGATCGCTACGGACAAAGCACAATCGATTGAGGCAGCGAGGACTTCTGATACTTCGATGGTCAGAGTGCAGCTCACTACGGCTACAGGACCTTCTGGGACCATGCCAGTCAGAGTACAACAAGGAGCCTCTATCCTGGAGGATTACGACCTGGCGTGTAAGGCATTTTCTGATTTTCTCTACCCAGCCAACATGACCGAGTTATTGATTAAGTCTCTGAAGACAAACAAGCATAAAGTAGTAGATTGCTTCATTCGGATGAGTTGGAGATGTGTATCATTATACTTCGTTTAATTTCTTTACCTTGAAATATATCCGACGTGAATTATGATGAATATTTCGACAGCTTGCCCTTTATTTAAATAAATTTATGGAGCGTATTGTCGAGCTTTCATCCGAAGCAGCAAAATACAAGACAGAGGCCAAAATGCTTAAAGTTGCTAAAGACAAGGCATCAAAGATGGCCAGAGGCTACTGCTAGGGCCGATGTTACTGAGAAGAGGGCCCAAGATGTGGATACGGCGTTGATGAAGTCTATCAGAGAGAACTCCCATCTGTCGATCGTAAATGAGGCTCTGATAGTGGAGGTAAAGGCACTCAAGGCTCGGTTTGTTGAAGCTGAGGTGTTTGAGGTGGAGGCCCAAGTCGTGTTAAAGGTGTTAGATATATGTGCCCTAGAAGTTAGAATTGGCTGATACTTGTAATACACTTCTAGGGGCAAAATTATAATTTTAACTATAATAAATTAAATGGGTTATTTTCTATCACATATGTGTATTTAGTGTCTGTGATACATCCTTTGGGTTAATGGTAATGATAATTCATATTTTCAAGAGTTGAAAATTTAAGACATGAATAATCATTATTAACTCATAAAATGCTTCCGACCATAGGATCATCATGAGGATGGTGATTGATCCGGAAGGTTGGTGTACAATCGCTTCTCTTTAGTAGATGAGTCTTGAGTCTACAGTGTGGAGATACCGAAGCGAGAGTATAGGTACTTATTAGAGAACGAGGGCACTGAGCGTGACCATCTCGAGTAGTCATTAGGGAGTCTACCTTCTCGTCAATGACTGACTCGATGCTGCAGTAGTGTGTCTGATTCTTTGACCTGAGGTGCATCGGCAGTTCACCTTGAGGGTGTTATAGTTTGACTATACCATTACTCGGTCTCCTAGCCATATGGAACCCTGAGGTGTATGTTGGCTGTAGCATGTTCATTGTAGGAACTGGATAGCATCAAGATGGAATCTATCTACCTCGATGGTAGAGGAGTAGCCCTATGATGATCATGAGAATCAAGTCCAGAAATCCATGGCCATGGTAGAGTGAAATAATAGAAAGAGTTTCTATTTAGATTTTCACATTAGACTCGAATCGAATGATTACATCATATGATAGAGACTAGGATTTGACGAGTTTACCTTAATCCTAATCTGATCGGAGCTCAAGATAGAAGAACTGAATCACATAGGTAGCTGCACCAAGAGGTTCGCATTCGACTCTGATGGATTGCCACCATATACTGCTAGGTGTCACTGGTGGATTTTGGGAGCAATTAGAATGATTTAGATGATCGATCATTCTAACTGTTCGAATCAGAAGAGTTCTGATCCATCGAAAGAAGTTTCGATGATGTCGATGATAGAGATCATGACATATCCCATTACCATACAGAACTGAACCTAACTGGATCACACAAACAAGAGTTTGAATCTGGTGATCATCAATTGAATTGATCTAGTTCAATTGATCTGAATGAGATTCAATTAGGTTCAAGAAAATCGTGCTAGCACTCGATTGAACCTAACGTTCTTCTTTTACTATCATAAATAAGTTGTCCTGTCTAAGCCAAAGGAGTTTGTACTCAATCAAAGGCCTTCATATGGTCTGACTGGAGGTAGTCCAAGTCAGAAAAGATTATCTTATTTTAAGATATTATCTGCCATTTTTGGTCACCTGCCATTTCTTGTTCTTTGACTTTGGTCAAAAGTCTACCTTTGACTGATCAAACGTTGACCATTGATACTTTGACTTTTGACCACATGTCACGCACCTATTGGAGAGCTGGTGGGGGCCTGTCCTCCTACCAGAACCTGGTAAGGAGGAGGGCGCACGCCACCCTAGGCGTGCGCCCAAGCTGGAGGCGCCCTGGAGTCCTTATTGGACGAGGACTCCACCTCCCTTTTGGATTCCAATTAGAGTTCTTCTAAGAATCCAGTTTGACTGATCTTAGGCACCCTCTAAGGAGGAATCCAGGGGACTCTATTTCCATCAATCAGATTTAGATCTGATTTCACAAAGGGTTGTGATTGGTTGGGAATAAGAGGAGTTGGATCACAGGTAGTCTATAAATAAGACCCTACGCCCAACTCAGATAGAGATGAGATCAGAGTTTTCCCATGCTCCAAGGCTGTCTCTCCTCCTCTCCTCCATGCCAAACCTTCTTCTCCCTCTCCTCTCCATGTCCAAAGTGTTTGGATCATTGGTTGGTGCGATTCAAGCAAGAGAAAGGCAATCAAAAGCAAGAAGGCTGCGCTGCTGCAAAGGACGACTGCTGATCTTCAAAAGGAGTTTTGAAGATCCTCTAGATCAGATCCAGATTTAATTTTTAGAGATGTGATAGAAAAGAAGAAGATCTCCAGATCCAGTTCGAGTAGATATCGGTAGAGGCCAGGCACTTACGTGGCTAGATCCAGAACCTTCCACTGCAAACAGGATCATCAACAGGATAATAGGATTACCCAAATCAGGTAAATTAAATTTGATTTTATTTAACCTTATTTTATTTTATTTATTAAAATAATAAGAAATCAAATCTGAAACATCTCAGATCTGATACAGATCAAAGAGAAAAATTTTGAAATATATCTCTTGATCTGATTATATCTGAACGAACCTGGATTGGAAAATCAGGATTTTCCCTTCAAAAGGTGGTAGAAGAGAAAATGGCCATGCTGCACTACAACATGGAGGCACGAGTTGAGGCTACTGCTTCTAGGGCCGTCGATAATTTTCAAATGTCAAAGAAATTTGAAGATGAGAAAGATTTGCGATCGATGCCTATAACGAGAAAAAGCATTTTGTCCAAAGTGAGATGGCTTCTCGGTATCCAAAATTAAATCTGGATTTCGTAGATGAGGATCTAGAGGTGGCTGGTACTGATGTGGTCGAAGTACGACCTGATCTGAAGGATGTCCCTTGAACCTTTTTTTATTTATGTATTCTTGACCTATCAAAATTCTATAAAGAAAATTCCTCATAAATAAAGTTCTTTTTATTTCCAAAGGTCTTCTCTTCTTTAATTTGACTTTTCTATTTTAGTTTGATCTGAGAAGCTAAAGAGTTCAGCTCAGAGGTTTAAGTTAATAAATTATGATCTGAGGGCTTATGAATCAATCTTCTTATTAGTCGTGCGCATGATCGATGGGTCATGCTCGTTTTCCTGCATAGCATTAAATATGCATGGTTTAAGAAGCGATGTAATCGTGATCTACATGTAAGGCTTTGATGCATAGCTATGGAGAGGCAAATTCTATAAGCACACTAACTGGCATCATCTCGCTCTGATACCAGTTGATATTCCATGATATCGCTTGAACGCCAATCATCGTTAGCATCACAAGCTCCAATACTATATTGGGAAAGTTTCTAATTTTTAGCACGGACCTGAAGAAACCTATGACGTTCTCTATGGGCAACAAACCACCGATCCTCCATCTGGATCTGTGATGGGGCGCCTCCCTCCTTGGGCTTGAGAGAGACGCCCCGTTCTCTAGGCCTTCTTCAAGAACCTTAGGATGGCAACTCTAGAGAGAAGAGAAGAAGAGAGTTGAGAGAGAAAAGATCTATATTCCATAGCATTCACAGCATTCTGAAACCCTAATACAACCTATGTATTTATACATAGCCATTAGGCCCGACCAAAAATCTCCTCGGCTAACCTAATACATGAAAGCACTCACCGAGCTCATGTACACCCATGTCTCCCATGCTCTCATCCTCTGGATCTAGATCCAATCTATACATGAATTAGCCCCCTTAAGACCTCTCAAACCAGGCCTTAAGATCCTTAGGATCAACCTAGATCCTAATCCAAAATAGATCCTCGTGTAACTCTGCCCGCACATTGAGCTGGCTCAGTCTCAGCACTGAGCCGGCTAAGTTCCACCGAGTCAGCTCAATCTGAAACTGAGCCAACCCAGTCCTATGCCATACCAGTAATTCCGAACACGCAGCTCTCTATTTTGCTTCTACACTGAGACTTAGCCGATCTGATTTTGGATTGAGCCGACTAACCTGCAGAAAATCTCTTTTCTACAGTCTTTATTTTTCAACTTTAATTCCTTACTTCACCTTATATCCCAGATATTCGAAGCACCAACCAAGCCCTTGGAATCTCCGAAGCCAACACCCTGACTCCTCCCATGGCCTTTCAAGGTTTGGAAGCACCACATATCCTCACAATCTCCATCTTGGTGCCCCAAGCCTTAGCAAATCCCTCGGCAATGCCCTCCTGCACGATCCCACTGTCCCTATGCACTCAACAGCATCTGTGCAAACATCGCCTCCGCTAATCCTCTTCAGCTATTATGCATCTTTGAGGCCTTTGGGATGACCGCCTCCAGCACTGTAGCCCTGTGCTTGCTTCTTGGCACCATCCTAAAATTGTAGGATCCCTTCTGCTTAGTAGTTGCATCATTTTTTCTGGACTTTTCTGAAGAACCTACAGCATTTTTGTACCAGCACATGTTGTACCATCTGACATAATTTTCTCAAAGCTATGTCTGTCCACTTGCACATACCGCTCCACCTAAAACTGTGCATCACCGGTGCTGACCCTCAGCTCTGAACTCATGCCAAATTTTTTCTCCACTTGTAAAGCCACCACTATGGAGCTTCACCTATATCCAAAATCCATCTGATGCCGTAGAAGTTGACTCTATCATCAAGTTTCTCGAGGCCAACCACTCAATGCTGCATTACTGAGCCTACTGTTGTACCTCGAACACCATCATTATCTCTTCGAACCCTTCGCACTTCATGGATCCCTTCGAAGCTGTCTCGGATACCTCCACAATCCGTGGGCACCTTTGAAACCCAAGAGCTCATCCAACTTCTGAATCTAGCGACTAAATCTTAGAAAATTCTATCCTAGTCCTTCTCTTCTGCCCTTACACCAGCGGTTATGTAACCGCTACCATAGATTTAATACAGCGGTTATGTAGCTTTTGAATAATTAAAAAATATAAAATTTTTAATTTTTTATATATTTTACTTGATAAATGTAGAGATATATAATACAAAAAATATTATAAACATAAAAATATTTCTAAAATACTAAAATTTTATTATCAAATAAAATTTATTATAATATTTTTTTAAAAAAAATCAAAAGTCTCCTAAATCTACATCGTCGTCATTGGAAGATGGAGCATGAGCTGAAATTGGAACTGGAGTCTGAGCTGGAGCTAAAATATGGGCCAACATATCGTCAAAGTCTATGAAGATACCTTCAAAATATGCGTTGAGCATCGACACCATGTCTCTTACGATGCCCTTCAGATGAGATGCATGCTCCTCAGCCCGATCTATCCGCATCGCAGTATGATCTACCTGTGCCAATGCCTCCTCAGGTTTCTTCCAACCGACGACACTGGAAGCCTATGAAGAGATGCTCGCCTCAGACCAATAACTGATCGGCATATGTCTGGGCCTACATCAGATCCTCCCAGAGTGCTCAAGCCCCAAGACCTGAGATAAATGGTCATGGAGGCCAGAGGTATCCGAACCCTTGCTCACGAGCGCATCTAACTGATCGTATAATTATAAATTCAAATAAAATTTTATAAGAAATGCTATAATATTAATCATATATACTAATATATTTAATACTTACAAAAATTCTTTCGATCGCGACATTCATCGACCTATCTTTCTTATCCGTATGGCTGAATCGAAAGATCTCGCTATGGCTGGGCATCACTCTATCTCTCATCAGCTATAACAATAGATCAGTTTATTAGAAATATAAAAAAAATATTAATTTAATTTATTTAGTAAGATTTAAAATTTATTACCTCTCTATGCACATGACTGGCCATAGACTCACGGCTGAGAGTATGGATATACTCCTGAGCTGTTCGATTCTAACGAAAGATAGCCTAACAAGTATTTAAATAAATAATAAATATTTAAAAAATATTTAAATATAACTTTAAGTATATTAAAAAATTTAAAAGTTAGTAATTTTATCTCGAACTCCTAGCTCCTCCAATATGTAACCATCCTCTCCTACTGACTTGGAGGATAGTCCTATATCCAAAGAACAAGCTCCTTTGGAGTGTCTCGTCAATGCTCGAGCCATCCTCTATGGAGCTTGATCTTGTAGCCTTGGTATAACTTTTCAATCTTTTTCAGTCGAGCATCTCGAGCTCTCTCATGATCAGAAAGGTCGTACCTCCTCTACATAAAGTTATCAAAAGTTAGTTACAAAATTATTCTAATCAAACATAGTGTAAACATGTAAAATATATAAATATAATTAAGATACACTTACCCATATCTCCTCCCACCCCCGATCCCTGACAGCATCATCCATCAATCATCAGTCTCTGGGCTCTATGGAAATAATGTCTAATTGCCTCACAAGCACTCCAAAAAAGGAATGCATCTTCCATACGGTCTCTCCTGCTGGCATTCCCTTCGCATCATACTGCACCATCACCTGATGCTGGCAGTTTCACATATGCGCCATACATTTGGGACCATAAAATATCTAGCTGGATGATGCACCTGCAATGAAAATACGTTATACAAATTTATAAGTATACAAATACTATATAAAAAATAAATAAATAATATAATAAAAATGTATACTCAGATGTCGATGGAGTGGCATGTGTTAGAGATGGGGATGACGGTGGAGGCTCAGATGTCGGTGGAGTAGATGCCGTCGGTGAAGTAGAGCCATAGGTGGAGGTCCTTGAGCAGTCGATGCAGAGGTGGATGGAGTATGCTCCGACTACTACTCAGATGCTAAACTCCGCGTAACCCATCGAGAGACAAGGGTGAAAGTTAGATGGCGTTTTGGTGCCATCATTACCTACAACATTAATGAACATTAACCAATATAACATGTCGAACAATAATCAAAGATATGCCTAGGTACCATCCATATAATTACATATAAATATATGGATGCTGAAGATTATGTACACTAATTAATTGACGGGTCTATCACTATGTAATGCAATAAATAAAAGCAACAAGATAGAAATTTTCTTAGCGGTCAGGGGTTATCTTAGCAGCCGACATGGTACAACACGGCACGATCTACTGACATAGCACGACCCAAGGCATGGGCTATCGATATGGCATGGCACGGCATAGCCTACTGACACGGCATGGCCTAAGGCATGGCACGGCACGGTACGTCTTTTCAAGTATCTCCACCTTCCCCTCATCTTTTCGACTGCTCATCTTCCACACAATCTCCATCACCGACAAGGTCGGACCCCCTCCCTGATCCCTCTCTCCTTCTCTCAATCTCCCTTGCCGATGATGGTGATAAGGCTGAACCCCTCCCTCCCTCTCTCACTCTCTCGATCTTTCTTGTCGGTGAGACTGAACCTCCTCCCTCCTAGTGATGTTGGCGAGGTCGGACACCCTCCCTCCCTCCCTCTTCTCTCTCTTTGATCTCCCTCATCGATGATGGCGGTGAGGTCGAACCCCTCCCTCCCTCTCTCTCCCTTTCTTAGTTTCAAATTTTAAAATCAGGTTTGGATATCTGGGATCCATTAGGGTCCGAGTTTGGTACTTCAAGTATGGACCCATCGGGTATTCGGATTTGGGCTCGGTATCAGTAATTAAAATTAGATCCGAATCTGAATATTTAGATTTCGATCCAAACCCGATCCATTAACAGGTCTGGTCTAGTAATTAATAAATAATACTATAAAATTAAAATAAAAATTATACCTATGGCTATAGAGAGGAGGTCGTACCGAAAGCTCCGAGGGTCGTCGGCGATGGCACTAAATGAAGATGACGGTGCTAGAGGTAACCTGCAAAATAAGAGCAAGATAGTGAGATAGAGAGAGAAAAGGAGAAAAAGAAAGAGGAAAGAGAGAGAGGAAAAAGAGAGGGAGAGGGGGCTCGGAGGGGCACCGTGATAGGGAGGCTAGGGGAGGGGAGGGCAGGGGTGAGCGACTGGGATGGGGAGGGCAGGGTGCGGGTGGTCGGGGATGGGAAGGATAGGGGGCGGTGATTGGGGAGGGTAAGGGGTGGGCGGCTGGGGATGGAGAGGGTAAGGGGTGGGGCGGTTACGGTCGAGGATGGGGAGGGCATGGGGAGTGGTGGCCAGGGATGGGAAGGGCAGCGCGGGGGGTGGGACAAACAGGAGGTTGGACGGGCGAGGGGTGGGCGAAGACCGCCGGGGAGGGGTCGGTGCAGGGGGCCGGCATAGGAGGTGGGCGAAGATTGCAGAGATGCGGGGCCGACCAGGGGGGAAGGAGGGGCGGTGCCGGCCTGGGGGAAGGACTTGGGTAGAGTCTCACCGATGACGGAGAGGAGGGAAGAGAGAGAGAAAGAGCGCGCGCGGAAGAAAAGAAAAATTTAAAAATTTTTAATCAAACCTATGACAGTGATTTTCAAACCGCTGTCATAGATCTATAATAGCGATTACTGAAAATCGCTGCTATAGATCTACGACAGTAGTTTTCTAACTACTGTCATAGATCTATAGCAGCGATTTTCAGTAACTGCTGCCATAGATTAAAAATAATTTTTTTTCTTATTTTTTTCTAAATATTATATAATTTTAAATTTTAATGCTCATCTTCATCGTTTATTATCTAAATAATTATCATTAGAGTGTCGTCACAAAAGATCGCCTTGATCCGGTGGCCCTAGCTTCATCGATCAAAAAAATTTGATTTCAATGATCACGAACGACGATGTGATGATCTGATAGATGGAGACCTTCGATCAATTCAAAAATCTACAATGATGATCTTAGTAATATTTGTAGCATACTATTAAAATTTCTCTTCAATCAGATATCGTTATCATGGTCAATTTAGTATGGAATGCTTTTGATAGTTAAATTAGAAATAAGCGATCAAAGGGCTAAACGGCATCCGATTATGAGATAATTTTTTAGTTAAATTATCTTTGCTATAATTTTAATCATTTTATATGATGATGATAGTAAAATTCAAATCATTTTCGTATGAACTATTCATGTTGAACAGATATTGCAAAAGCACGAGCATAACAACCAACGGAGTTTAAGAATGGTTATCAGATAACATATAGTTTTAGATCATTTTTAGTCTCACAAGTTGAATTTTATAATCACCACTATAAAAAATGATTAAAGCAGTAGTCAAGATCATTTATAATAAAAATTATCTCATAATTGGACACCATCTGGTCCTTTGATAATTCGTTTATCATTTAACCATCGAAATTAAGCTATACTAAATTGACCAAGATAATGATATCCAATTGAAGTAAAACTTTGATAGTATGCTATACATAACCGAGATCATCGTTGTAGGTTTTTGGATCCATCAGAGGTCTTTATCTATTAGATCATTGTATCATCTTTCGTGGTTGTCAAAATCAAATTTTTCTAATCGATGAAGCTAGGGCCATCGGATCGAGGTAATTTTTTGCAACGATACTCTAATGATAATTATTTAGATAATGAATGATGAAGATGAACATTAAATTTTAAAATTATATAATATTTATAAAAATAAAAAAAAATATATGGCAGCGGTTATAAATAACTGCTGTCATAGATTGACTTATAGCAGTGGTTACAAAGAACCATTACCATAGATCGGCTTATGGTAATGGTTCTTTATAACCGCTGTTATAAGTCTGTCATATAGCAGTGGTTCCTTTTAACCATTATCGTAGATTCTATTGCAGTGATTTCAAAAACCGCTGCCATAGTATGCACTACCATAGGCTTTTTTTTTGTAGTAGTGCTAGTTTATTTTTCTATTTCATTATTGAATCGTTTAAACAATTCAAATGATTCAGACCAGACGCACTTATGCCCAGATAGGTTATTTGTAATGAAATATTAATATCTTCCTTTGGCACTTAAGTTCATAGATCCACATGCATCACTATGTATGAGACTTACTTCATTTTTCTAATAAAAGGTGACTTTATCATCTTCCAAATTAAGACAAAACTCATAGGTTATCAACGATTCACAATCATTGATGTTGAGTTTTTCACTCAAACTAATCTATTTATCCTATTCTTGTCAAGATGACTAAGCTTATAATGCAAAAGATAGATATCCATGACATAATCTAACTTGGGTGTGTTCATTATACTTAATAGACTGTATAAATATTAAATATCATTTCTTTATTATCCATGTATTTTTGTAATATTATTCATAATAATGTCACAACAATCCTTTTTATTGATAAATGATAACCATCTCTAACCAAAGGGCCATCAGAGATCACATTTATCATAAACAATGGATAATAGTGACAATCACTCAAAATGACATCTATTGAAAATAAGCTTGAGAATTCCTAAAGCTAGGATTGGAATAAGACTTCCATACCCAATATTCAGGTATTTCTCACCATTTTTAAATATCCCACTTACTTATAATCTTTGCAACAAATTGCATAAGACTACCGGCATCTAATACCCATATAGTGGAATTATATATAGAAAAATTTTAAGGTTGTTAGGGATAAACCGTGCTTCCGTCGAAGTTCAGCCTGATGCTTAGTCCAATGCAATTGATAATCATAGAAGAGCTTCAGCGACCGACCCCCAGCCGACCAAACTTCTCAGCGGCCGAGCCCCAGCCGAATTCCCTTCAATCGGTCAAACTTCTCAACGATCGAGCCCCAGTCGGATCTCTTCAGTCGATCGAACTTCTCAACGGTCGAGCTTCAACTGAACTCCTTCAGCTGACCGAACTTCTCAGCGGTCGAGCCCCAATCGAACTCTCCTAATGACCAAATTTTTGCCGAACTCCCCAGGAGCCGGACTTCCCCAGGATCCAAACTCCTTCGATCGGAACTTCTCCAAGAGCCGGACTTCTTTCAGACTTCTCCTTCGATCGAACCTCTCCAGGAGCTGGACTCCTCTCAAATATCTTCTTCGATTGGACTTCTATGGAAGCCGAACTTCCTCTAGATTCCTCCTTATGTTGGACTTCTACGGGAGCCAAACTTCCTCCGAATTCCTCCTTCTATCGAACTTCTACGGAAGCCAAACTCCTTTTGGATTCCTCCTTCTATCGAGCTTCTATGGAAGCCGAACTCCCTTCAGATTTCTCCTTCTATCAGGCTTCTACAGGAGCCGAACTCCTTTCAGATTTCTTCTTCAGTCGGACGCCTATGGGAGCTAAACTCCTCCGGAGCTCCTCCTTCAATCGAACGCCTATAGGATTCGAACTCCTTTCGAGCTTCTCCTTCAGTTAGATTTCTTCAAGAGCCAGACTTCTTCCAGACATCTTCTTTGGTCGAACTTCTACAGGAGTCGAATTTCTTCCAAGCTTCTCCTTTAATCAGACTTCTATAGGAGCCGAACTCCTTCTGTATCTCTCCTTCAGTCGAATCTCTTATAGGAGCCGAACTCCTTTCGGACTCCTCCTTCAGCTAGCATTCCTCTCGGATGATCCTCTCTAACCATATTCCCTTTGGGAGTCCAAACTCCTCTAGAATTAATATACATCAAAGCTCTTCACCCCTCCATGTGGCCTCGAGCGGCTCAGTATCAGATGGTTATGGCCGTCACTATCAGTCCGCTGCAGACGACAGCAATCCACTACCAGGCGATAATGGCTGTCACCATCAATCTACTACAAACGGCACTATAGGTGGTGCCTCCCTCCATGACTGACTCCATCAGACCTCGAGCAGTCTGCTACCAGACAACTGCAGCTATCACCATCGACCTGCTACAAGCTCCATCTATAAAAAGGAACCCTCCAGATACATTTTTTTTAAGCTCTAAGCTCTCTTCTCCTTTTTGAAACTCTACCGATCTCTTGACTGAGTACTCCATTTCTGTTGGCCAGAAGAGCTGACTTGATCGTCGGAGGGTCCTATCGAAGCCACACCATCGACTTTGAATGAAACTTTATTTTGCAGATCACCAATGGTGATCTTATCCTCCTCCACTCTAGCTCATCCCAGTGTCAATCAAATTCTACACTAACAAAATTGGTGCTAGAAAGAGGGCCTCTATCTCTGAGGTGCCCTCATTCTTAAAGGAGTGCTCAGTCGACCCTGCGACCTTCTTCTCCAAGGTTCATCTCCATCCTCTTCCTCAATCCTAAGAAATGCCTCAAAAGAAGGTGACAACTCGGAGATCTACTGCTTCTACCATCAGATCTGAGTTGGATCCATCCATTCCTGCTCCATCACCAGCACTTCAACCTACATCTCCACTGACGATCATGGTAGATTCGAAGCAGTTTAACCTGCTGATGCAATGGATCCAGAGCCTCACCGAGATGATATAGGCCATGCGGCAGCCCCCGATGGTGACTCCATCAGAAAATCTGCCATCAGAATGTCAAAAACCGATCCCAAGGAAGAGCCCTTGGGCTAGCATGCCCGTCGCCCTTGGGAAGAGAAAATGAAGAGCAGAGGATCCGTGTTCGAATCATGGTTCTCTTCTGGGGGAGAACTTTTTCATCTATAGTCAGAAGCCCTCCAAGGTCTACGATCGAGACGATATCCTTGATCACAAACTATGAAAAATGGATCGACGAATTGAGGAACTCTGCCATGTCACCCCAGCTCGCTGTGACGACATCTGCACTGATCCTTCTTTCTCTTCCCGAATTATGCAAGAGCCCATTCCATCAAACTTCAAGCTCCCTCAATTTGAAAGCTATAATGAAACCTCTGATCTGGTTGATCATCTAGAGGCCTTTCGGATCATGATGCTACTTCATAGCGCACCAGATGCCATATTATGTCGAGCTTTTCCATCTACCTTAAAGGGAGCAGCAAGAAACTGGTACTCAGCATTGAAGCCAGGTACGACCTTTTCTTTTGATCAGATAAGCCATTAGTTCGTGGCTCACTTCATCAGCAGTCGATCTCCACGCCAAGATTCGAATTCTCTGATTAATATCAAGCAGAAGGAGGAAGAATCCATCTGGGCTTATGTCATCCGATTTAATGCTGTGGCATTGAAGGTCCAAGATCTGGACCAGTCTATTGCAATGGCTACATTCAAGGATGGCCTTTAGAAGAACGATTTGCTATTCCTCTTGGAGAAGAAGTATTCTAGGAACTTTACCATTCTGCTAGCCCAGGCTGAGAGATATGTCCATGCGGAAAAAGCCTTCAAATTGAAGGATGAAGAAATTGTAGGAGAGCAGCGGGCAGACGAGTCTAATAGACCCATCATTAATGGAGGGTCCGAGTGAAGTTCGAACATGCTCACGGACTCCCTCCGAGCGCAAGCGAGCTCAAACTCCTTCTCGAGCTCGTCATCAAGGAACCTCTGATAGAAGGGTGCAAAGAAGTCCTCCCTTTAGAAGGTTCCGTAACTACGCCCACCTTAATGCTCCTAAAACTCAAATTCTGATGAAAATTAAGAATCAGCTACCAAGATCAGAAGAATTATGATCTCCTCCAAACAAGCGCGATCGACACAAGTACTGCCTCTACCATCATGACCACAGCTACGATATTGAAGAATGCATTCAGCTCCGAGATGAAATCAAGGAGCTCATCAGGATGAGGCGGTTGGGTCGATTCCTCAGACGCTAGTCTAAAACAGGAAAAGATCGACCAAGGGCGCTCCCATAGTCAGAACCACCAATGATGGAGGAACAACAAAGAGGTCGGCCGCCTTTCGACATCATTAATGCTACCTCTAGGAGGAGCTTGGTACTTCGGCGAGCCGTCATCTCCTAGCCTCAAAGCCAAGAGAAGCTTACTTCAAATTGAGAAGGCCAGCATGAGATAGAGGAGGTCGTCCGGCCTAAAACTTATTACCTGAAGGAACTCGGAAGAACAACGCTCCCACGATCCTGAAACATAGAGAATTTATGGATGTGCTGCCAGTAATTTTTCTTTAATAAAATTCCTTCATTTTAATATTATTGTTTCTTGGTGCAAAAATATGTGATGATAGGAAAGAAGCAGTCAATAGTAGCCGTGTTAGGAACAGGAGGAGAACCTTATCCTAACATGAGCAAGTTAAAATCCTTCAATCTCGGCTAGAGATAAGATCTCTTTCGAGCTTCAGAGTCTACATCAATAGAAGATAAGATCTTCTTCAACCTCGACTAGAGATAAGATCTCTCCCAAGCTTCAAAGTTTATGTCAATAAGAGATAAGATCTCCTTCAACCTCGGCTAGAGATAAGATCTCTTTCGAGCTTTAGAGTCTACGTCAACAAAAGATAAGATCTCCTTCAACTTTGGCTAGAGATAAGATCTCTCCCAAGCTTCAGAATCTACGTCAATAGGAGATAAGATCTCCTTCAACCTCGACTAGAGATAAGATCTCTCCCGAGCTTCAGAGTCTACGTCAACAGGAGATAAGATCTTCTTCAACCTCGGCTAGAGATAAGATCTCTCTCGAGCTTCAGAGTCTATATCAATAGGAGATAAGATCTTCTTCAACCTCGACTAGAGATAAGATCTCTCCTGA
Organism: Cocos nucifera; assembly: GCA_006176705.1. Lineage (NCBI taxonomy): Eukaryota > Viridiplantae > Streptophyta > Magnoliopsida > Arecales > Arecaceae > Cocos > Cocos nucifera. Next base: position 197,492 of record QRFJ01001742.1, read on the forward strand.
GCTTCTATGTCAACAAAAGATAAGATCTCCTTTAACCTCGGCTAGAGATAAAAATTTCTTCCGAGCTTCAGAGTCTACGTCAATAGGAGATAAGATCTCCTTCAACCTCGGCTAGAGATAAGATCTCTTCCAAGCTTCAGAGTTTACGTCAATAGGAGATAAGATCTTCTTCAACCTCGGCTAGAGATAAGATCTCTTTTGAGCTTCAGAGTCTACGTCAGTAGGAGATAAGATCCCCTTCAACCTCAGCTAGAGATAAAATTTCTTCCGAGCTTCCGAGTCTACATCAACAGGAGATAAGATCTCCTTCAACCTCGACTAGAGATAAGATCTCTTCCGAGCTTCAGAGTCTACGTCAACAGAAGATAAGATCTCCTTCAACCTTGGCTAGAGATAAGATCTCTTTCGAGCTTCTACGTTAATAGGAGATAAGATCTTCTTCAACCTCGACTAGAGATAAGATCTCTTCCGAGCTTCTACGTCAACAAGAGATAAGATCTCCTTCAACCTTGGCCAGAGATAAGATCTCTTCTGAGCTTCAAAGTCTACGTCAATAGAAGATAAGATCTTCTTTAATCTTGGCTAGAGATAAGATCTCTCTCGAGCTTCAGAGTCTACGTCAATAGAAGATAAGATCTCCTTCAACTTTGGCTAGAGATAAGATCTCTTCCGAGCTTCAGAGTCTATGTCAACAGAAGATAAGATCTCCTTCAACCTCGACTAGAGAAAAGATCTCTTCCAAACTTCAGAGTCTATGTCAACAGGAGATAAGATCTCCTTCAACCTCAACTAAGATAAGATCTCTCTTGAGCTTCAAAATCTACGTCAATAGAAGATAAGATCTCCTTCAACCTCGACTAGAGATAAGATCTCTCCCGAGCTTCATAGTCTATGTCAATAAGAGATAAGATCTCCTTCAACCTTGACTAGAGATAAGATCTTTTCCGAGCTTCTACGTCAACAGGAGATAAGATCTTCTTCAACCTCGGCTAGAGATAAGATCTCTTCCGAGCTTCAAAGTCTACGTCAATAGGAGATAAGATCTCCTTCAACCTCGACTAGAGATAAGATCTTTTTTCGAGCTTCAGAGTCTACGTCAATAGGAGATAAGATCTCCTTCAACCTTGGCTAGAGATAAGATCTTTTCTGAGCTTTAGAGTCTACGTTAATAGGAGATAAGATCTCCTTCAACCTCGGCTAAAGATAAAATCTCTTCCGAGCTTCAGAGTTTATGCCAACAGAAGATGAGATCTCCTTCAACCTCGATTAGAGATAAGATCTCTTCCGAGTTTCAGAGTCTACATCAATAGGAGATAAGATCTCTTCAACCTCGGCTAGAAATAAGATTTCTTTCGAGCTTTTACATCAATAGGAGATAAGATCTCCTTCAACCTCAGCTAGAGAAAAGATCTCTCCCAAGCTTCTACGTTAATAAGAGATAAGATCTTCTTCAACCTTGGCTAGAGATAAGATCTCTCCCAAGCTTCAAAGTCTACGTCAATAGAAGATAAGATCTCCTTCAACCTCGGCTAGAGATAAGATCTCTCCCGAGCTTTAGAGTCTACATTAATAGAAGATAAAATCTCCTTCAACCTCAACTAGAGATAAGATCTCTCCCGAGCTTCAAAGTCTATGTCAATAGGAGGTAAGATCTTCTTTAACCTCGGCTAGAGATGAGATCTCTTTCGAGCTTTTTACATCAATAGGAGATAAGATCTTTTCAACCTCGGTTGGGGATAGGATCTCCCTCGAGCTTTAACGTTTATATCAACTGAAGATGAGATCTCCTTCAACTTCAGTTGGAGATAGGATCTCTTCCGAGCTTCAACGACTGCGTCAATAGGAGATGAGATCTTCTTCAATCTTGGCTGAAAATGAGATCTCTTTCGAGCCTCAACTTCAACTTCAACCTCGATTGGAGACAAGATCTCCTTCGAGCCTCAACTTCAACTTCAACCTTGGCTGGAGATAAGATTTTTTCCGAGATTCAACTTCAACGGGTGCAGAGCCCAAAAAAAACTTTGACAGTCATTTTTTTGTACTCCCTTCAAATTTCAAACTTGAGAGTGGGGGGACTATTGTTGGGGATAAACCCCACTCCCGTCGAAGTCTAGCCTGATGCTTAGCCTAATGCAATCGATAATCATGGAAGAGCTTCAGTGACCGAGCCCCAACTAAACCCCTTCAGTCGGTCAAACTTCTCATCGATCGAGCCCCAGTCGAACTTCTTCAGTTGATCGAACTTCTCAATAGTCGAGCTCCAATCGGACCCCTTCAGTCGATCGAACTTTTTAGTGGCTGAGTCCTAATCGAACCCCTTCAGCCGACAGACTTCTCAGTGGTCGAGCCTTAGTCGAACTCCCCCAATGGTCGAATTTCTGTCGACCGTTTTAGGAGCCGAACTTTCTCATAATCCAGACTTCTCCTTCGATCGAACTTCTCTAGGAGCCGAACTCTTAGACTTTTTCTTCGATCGAACTTCTTCAGGAGTCGGACTTCTTTCAGACTTCTCCTTTGATCGAAACTTCTCAGGAGTCAGACTCCTCCCAGATATCTCCTTCGATCGAACTTCTATGAGAGCCAAACTTCCTCCGAATTCCTTCTTCTATCGGACTTCTACGGGAGCCAAACTCCCTCCAAATTTCTTCTTCTGTCGGACTTCTACGAAAGTCGAACTCCTTCCGAATTTCTCCTTCTATCGGGCTTCTACGGGAGCCAAACTTTCTTCGAATTCTTTCTTCTATCAGGCTTCTACAGAAGTCAAACTCCTTCCAGATTTCTCCTTCAGTTGGATGCCTACGGGAGCCGAACTCCTTCGGAGCTCCTCCTTCAGTCGGATGCCTACAAAAGTCGAACTTCTCCTTCAATCGGACTTTTTCAAGAGCCAGACTTCTTCCAAACATGTTCTTCGATTGGACTTCTATAGGAGCCAAACTCCTTCTGAGCTTCTCCTTCAGTCGAACTTCTATAGGAGCCGAACTTCTTCCATATCTCTCCTTCAGTTGAATTTCTATAGGAGCCGAACTCCTTCCAGACTCCTTCAGCTAGCATTCCTTCTAGATGATCCCCTCTAGCCATATTTTTTTTGGAAGTCTGAACTTCTCTGGAATTGATATACATTAAAGCTCTTCACCCCTCCATGCGGCCTCGAGCGGCTCAGTATTGGATGGCTGTGGCATCACTATTAGTCCGTTGTAGGTGATAGTGATTCGCTATCAGGCGGCGATGGCTGTCACCATTAATCTGCTACAGACGGTGCTATTGGCGGTGCCTCCCTCCATGACTGACTCCATCAAACCTCAAGCAGTCCACTACCAGATAGTTGCAGCTGTCACCATCAATCCGCTACAAGCTCCGCCTATACAAAGAGACCCTCCAGATATGTTTTCTCTAAGCTCTAAGCTTTCTTCTCTTTTCTGAAACTCTATCGAACTCTTGACTGAGCACTCCATTTTTGTTGGCCAGAAAAGCTGATTTGATTGTTGGAAGGTCCTGCCAGAGTCACCATCACTAACTTTGGATGGGACTTTATTTTGCAGGTCACCGACAGCGACCTCGTCCTCCTCCACTCTAGCTCATCCCGACGTCAACCAGATTCTACACCAATAAAGGTATTATCATATAACATCCTTAATGAACAATTTTTGCTCCTTTATTTTGTTCAGCTTATAATGGTCAAGGGAAGCAAGATAAATCTTCTTCCTATGATCCTGCTTCTAATATTCGAAGCACCATGCCTGATTTAGATTAACCTTTGACTAATTATTTTGGCTGGACTTTGAAGCCCTTAATACGAATCCATTCATACTGCTGAATCAAATTCAACTTTTGATACTAATTATTGAAGTTAAGTTTCATAAGTCATCACTGTCTAATAGTGATAGAAGCAATTAGGGTTTAGCCTTAATTTGAGAATAGAGAATAATGATCTAAGTATATGAATTATATTAAGCCTAAAGACTTGGATTTTAGTCTAAAGGTTCTTCCACTATTTTATTTGAACTGGTGGCCTCTACCTCCAATTTGAGAAATTATTCTAATTTCTTAGTGGGTACTAGAATCCACATAGATTGCACACAAGTCCAACTATGGTTGGCCAACCCATGTACATCTAAGGGTAAGTTCATAATCAATTATTTTTTTAAATAACTTCTAATAATTTAGTTTTGCTTCGAAAATCTAATCAATAGGCTAAGGCCTCCACTGCAAGGATCCGATTAGGTCCAATCATTAACATGAGCATACTTGGTGTATCTAACTAATGAATGATTAAGCGCAACTATGGTTGGTTAATTTAACCACCATTAGAGAGACATATCCAAGTCATCATATGATGAATGATAATTTTATTAGTCAATAAGTACTAGACCTATGGGCCTCCAATGATTATTGAGTTAATGGACCCATTATCAAATACATTAATGGAAGGCAATGACTAAGTTATCTCAATAACTTTATCATTTTAAGGATCTAATAATTTTAAAAAATTTAAACTATTAATGATTTAAGGATAAAAAGGACATGGACTAGTTGGTGCAGAATTTGAATGACGCCAGATCAAGCTGAAATCGAGGAAGATGAGGTTGCCGTCGGTGACCTACAAAATAAAGTTTCATCTGAAATCGATGGTGGTGGCTCCGATAGGACCCTTCGATGGTCAAGTTAGCTCTTCTGACCAACAAAAATGGAGTGCTTGAAAAAGAGTTTGATAAAGTTTTGAGAAGAAGAGAGTTTAGAGAAAACATATCTGGAGGGTCCCTTTTTATAGATGGAGCTTGTTGTAATTGTCCTAACAAATAACAATCGTAACCATCCTGATAAATACCAATCATAATCATTCTGATAAATAATAATCATACATGTCCTGATAAATAATAATTATAATCATTCAATAGTGGGATCGTCTGTAGAATCCATCTGAAGGAATAGTTCGAAAGAAGTTTGACTTCTATAGGAATTCAACTACTAAAGGAGTTCGGAAGGAGTTCGACTTCTGAAGAAATTTGACTGCTAGAGAAGTTTGGAAGGAGTTTGACTCTTGGAGGAATTCGACTGTTGGAGAAATTCAAGAGTTTGGCTCCTGAAGGAATTCGATTGCTGGAGGAGTTCGAAAGAAGTTTGGCTCCTGAAGAAATTTGACTGCTGGAGAAGTTTGAAAGGAGTCCAGCTCCTAAAGAAATTCGATTGTTGGAGAAATTTGGAAGGAGTTCGACTCCTAGAGGAATCCGACTGCTAAAAAAATTTAGAAGGAGTTTAGCTCTTAGAGGAATCCGACTGTTGGAGAAAATTTGGAAGAAGTTTGACTTTCGTAGAAGCCTAACTGAAGGAAGGAAGAGTTCCGAAGGAAGTTCGAGTGCAGAAGTAGAAGCTCCTGAAAGAAGAAATTGAAAGAAGTTTGTCTCAAGAAGATTCTCAATAATTCGAAATCTAGATGAAGTTCGACTCCTGGAGGAATTCAACTGTTGGAGAAATCTAGAAAAAATTGGCTCTTGTAGAAGCCCGACTGAAGGAGGAATTCGAAAAGAGTTTAGTTCCCTTAGAAGCCCGACTGAAGGAGCAATCTGAAAGAAGTTCGGCTCCCGTAGAAGAAGCCTAACTGAAGGAGGAATCTGAAAGGAGTTGGCTCCCATAGAAGTCTGACCGAAGGAGGAATTCTAGAAGGAGTTCGGCTCCCATAAAAGTTCGACCGAAGAAGGAATCTAGAAGGAGTTCGGCTCTTGGAGGAATCCAACTGCTAAAAAAATTTGGAAGGAGTTCGACTCCCGTAGAAGTCCGACTAAAGGAGAAATTTGGAAGGAGTTCGATTTTCATAGAAGCCCAACTGAAGGAGAAATTTGGCTCCCATAGAAGCCCGATCGAAGGAGAAATCCGAAAGGAGTTTAGCTCCCATAGAAGCCCGATCGAAGGAGGAATCTGGAAGGAGTTTGGCTCCTGTAGAAGCCCGACTGAAGAAAGAATCTGGAAGAAGTTCGACCGCTAGGAAAGTTTAGTTGGGGCTCGAATGTTGAGGAGTTCGATTGGGTTCGATAGTTGGAGGAGTTTGGCCACTGAATGAGTTCGGCCGCTAGAGGAGATCGGGTGGGGTTCGGCCATTGGAGAGAGAATTCTCGATCGAAGCTCTTCCATGATTACCAGCTACATTAGACTAAGCATCAGACCGGACTTTGGTGGGAGTGGACTTTATTCCCAATAATAGTCCCCATACTTTCGAGTTCGAAACTCGAAGGAACGGAGTACAAAAAGGGTGACAACCAAAGTCCCCTTCAGGACTTTGCACCAGTTTAGGTTGAAGCTCGGAAGAGATCTTATCTTCAGCCAAGGTTGACGTTGAAGTTAAAACTCGGAGGAGATCTTGTCTCCAGTCGAGGTTGATGTTGAAGCTCGGGAGAGATCTTATCTCCAACTAAGGTTGAAGTAGATCTTATCTCCTATTGTCGTAGAAGCTCGGGGGAGATCTTATCTCCAATTGTTGTTGAGCATAATAGGACCATTGTCGGGGCCTTTCCTCTCATTCCATCTAAGATGAATGAGGCCTTCGACTTTGCTCACATTAGGATGGGGTTCTTCTTCTATTTCTAACGGGCCATAGAGGTATATAAGGGCCGTTGTTAGGGCCTCTCCTCCATCTCATCTAAAATAAATGAGGCCTTCGATTTTGCTCACGTTAGGACGAGGTTCTTCTCCTATTCCTAATGACTTGGGGGCACATAAGGGCCATTGTCAGGGCCTCTCCCTCCATCTCATCTAAAATGAACGAGGCCTTCGACTTTGCTCATGTTAGGACTAGGTTCTCCTCCTATTTCTAACAGACTGTGGGGGTACAAAAGAGCATTATCAGGGCCTCTCCCTCCATCTCATCTAAAATGAATGAGGCGTTCGACTTTTGCTCACGTTAGAACGAGGTCCTCCTCCTATTTCTAATGGACTGTGGAGGTACATAAGGGCCGTTGTCAAGGCCTCTCCCCCCATCTCGTCTAAAATGAATGAGGCCTTCAATTTTGCTCATGTTAGGATGAGGTCCTCCTCATATTCCTAACGGACTGTGGGGATATATAAAGGCCATTGTCAGGACCTCTCCTCCCATCACGTCTAAAATGAATGAGGTCTTTGACTTTGCTCACGTTAGGACGAGATCCTCCTCTTGTTCCTAACATGGCCACTTCTAATTGCTTCTTTTCTATCATCACATAATTTTTGCACCAAGAAATAATAATATTGAAATGAAGAAGTTTTATTGTGAAAAAATTACTGGTAGTACATCCTCAAGTTTTCTGAGTTCTAAGGTCATGGGAGTGTTGTTCCTCCGAGCTCCTTCAGATGATAAGTTTCAGACCGGACAACCTCCACCACTTCATACGGACCTTCTCAATTGCGGGCAAGCTTTCCCTAGCTCTGAGGCTGAAAGATGGTGACTCATCGAAGTACTAAGTCTTCCACTCTAAATATTTTACTTCTGACTCTGGAGTTATAGTATCGGACCATCTTTCGTCTGTAGGCCATCATTCGAACCTGGGCTTTCTTCCTTTTTTCTTTCAGTAGGTCGAGGTTGACTCTGAGGTTCTGTGAGTTGTGCTACTCATTGAAGATCACGACCCATGCTGACGGGAGCTTAAGTTCAATCGAAATGACTGCCTCCATTTCAAAGGCTAAGACGAATGGTGTTTCTTCAGTCGATAGCCTTTGAGTAGTTCAGTATGCCCAAAGAATGTGATAGAGTTCATCCATCCAAACCCCCTTTGCTCTATCGAGCCTTATCTTGATGCCTTACAGTAGAGTCTGATTAGTAACTTCAGCTTCCCCATTTGCCTATGGATGAGCTACCAATGTAAAGTGGTGGAAGATGTTTAGGTCTTCGCAGAACTCGACGAACCTCGTTTCAATGAACTATCATTCGTTATCAGTTATTAGGGTTTGGGGCAGACCGAATCAATAGACTATTGACTTTTAGATGAAGTCCTGTATCTTGATCTCGATAATTTTGGCTAGTGGTTCGGCTTCGATCCATTTGGTGAAGTAGTCGATCGCGATCAGGAGGAACTTTCGTTGCCCTGAAGCCATCGAGAAAGGGCCAAGTATGTCCATTTTCCACTGCGCAAATGGCTAAGGTGCGCTTAGCAGAGTAAGCTCAGAGGTCGGCTGTCTTTGTACGTTTGCAATCTTCTGACAGTGATCATATTTTTTAACATACTCCATAGAATCATGGTACAAGGTCGGCCAATAGTATCCTTACCGAAATAGCTTTTACGACATGAACCTGGCTCCTACATGACTTCCACATATTTTCTCGTGCACTTCTCATAATGCAAAGTCGATCTCTGAAGGTCAGAGACATCTCAGCAATGGTAGCGAATACAACCTTTTATACAATCTACCCTCATACAAAACATATCGAAAGGCTTGATTTTTGAGTTTTTGAGCTTCTTTCGAATCATGAGGAAGGACTCCCTCCATAAGGTAGGCAACCAATGGGTCAATCCATGTCGGCTCGAGTTTCGTCTACAAAATGATCTGTGATTTCTCTGGGCTTGGGCACTTCAGAGTCTCAAAAAATACTTCTTTGGACAGTTCGGCTGGAGCTGAAGTGGCCAACTTAGAGAGGACGTCGGCTTTTATATTTTCTGCCCTTGGAATCTATCGAATGCCAAAATAACTGAAGGCCGGAGTCAAGTCCTTTACTTTCTCAAGGTATTTCAGCATACTTTCCTTCTGTGCTTCAAGCTGCCACTAACTTGGCCGACCTCTAATTGAAAATCATTGTAGACTTGAAGCCGATCTACTTTTAATTCTCTTACAATTTTTAACCCAATGATAAGCGCTTCATACTCGGCCCTATTATTAGTCGCAGAAAATTTGAAGCACAGCGCATACTCGGTGATGACTTCCTAGGGGATGACTAAGACCAACCCCGCATCCACTCCAGCAGAGTTGGACGAACCATCCACATATAGAATCCAAAAATCTTCGAAAAGATCAGTTGTCTCTTTGAAGAGGCTCGATTGCAACAGCAGAGCATCGATCTCGTTCTATTCAAGCTCGGCATCATCGAGAATGGTACATTTCACTATAAAATTTGCTAATATCTAGGCTTTGATCGTTGGTCAGGGTCGATAATTAATATTGAATTCCATGAGCTCGATTACCCATTTTGCGATTCTTCCGAAAGCGTCCATTCATTGAAGACTGCTTTTATTAGTTGATCCGTGAGGACCATTATGGTGTACCCTTGAAAGTAAGGTCGAAGCCACCTAACAGTAATTAGAAGAGAGTAAACCATTTTTTTTAGCTTAGAGTACCTGATCTCTGCATCCCTTAGGACCCAACTTATGTAGTAGACCGATCGCTATATCTTCATTTTCTCCTTGACTAGGACTGCTGCCAAGGCCGTCGGAGAGACCGCTAGGTACAAGAATAATTCTTCTTCAGGTTCGAACTTTGCCAGCAGTGGAGATGAGCCGAGGTAGTTTTTGAGCTCCTCAAACATCCATTGGTATTCCATCGTCCAGTAAAATTCTTTGGTTGCTTGAGAACTTGGAAGAAGGGCATGCATCGCTCGGTCGATCTCGAGATGAAGCGATTTAGGAATGCCACTTTTTCTATCAAATGCTGAATTTTTTTGATTGTCTTTAAAGCGATCATCTCTTGGAATAGCTCAAATTTTCTCTGGATTTGCTTCAATCCCATGTCTCAATATCATAAACCCTAGAAACTTTCCAAAGGTTACACCAAAGGCGCATTTGGTCGGGTTCAGCTTCATCTTATGCTTTCTGAGTGCGTTAAAGGTCTCTTCGAGATTGGCGAGGTGGTTTATAAAAGCTCGACTTTTGACGAGCATGTCATCTACGTACACCTCCATGTTACGGTCGATCTGCTCCTTGAAGATCTTGTTGACCAGATGCTGGTATGTTGCTCTTACGTTCTTGAGTCCAAAGGGCATAACCTAGTTGATCAATCCTGGGTAGTGGGTAGCTGTCTTTTGAGTAGACCTTGTTTAGCTTCTTAAAGTCGATGTACATCCTCCACTTGCCATTGGCTTTCTTGAGCAGAATCACATTTGAAACCCAAGTCGGATAGCTAACTTCTCGGATAAATCCGATGTTCAGAAGCTTGTCGACTTCTTCTGCTATTACCTTCTACCTTTTTGGTGCATGGCCTCGAACTCTTTCTTTTACTGATCGATATTTAGGATCAATGGCCAGCCAATGTTCTATAATCTCGGCGTCAATCCCACGCATATCTGTTGGAACCCAAGCGAAGACGTCGGCATCCCTCCATAAGAAGACGATGAGCTATTCTCGAACTTCATCTTCCATATTGGAGCCAATTTGCACCGTATGCTCTGCATTTTCGTCATTCAGGGGATGGTCACAAGATCTTCTAAGGGCTCGCCCCGTTCTTCGGTAAAGTCATCGCGGACATCTAGCCCATCAACAGGACAAGAGTTGGACTATGCTTTCTTTCGCAGGGCAATTGAGTAGTAGTGCCTTGCCAGAGCTTGATCTCTCCTGACCTCTCTAATCTCGCAACTTATCGGAAACTTCATCTTCAAATAATAAGTGGACACCACCATCCGAAGTGCATTTAGATCAAATCGATCGAGAATAGCATTATAGGTGGACGGAGTCCTTTTGACTAAAAAATTGATCTATGTCTTAGCCAGTTTCGGACGTTGCACTACAGTCATGGCCAAAATTATTATGCCCTCAACTGGTACGGCATTGCTAGTGAAGCCTATCAACAGAGAATTCATAGGCTCCAAGTGATTATTGAGTAAGGACATTTTTGAAAGAGCACCATAAAATAATACGACGGTCAAGCTTCTGTTATCTACCAAAATGCGGCGTACATCATAGTCGACAATGTTTAAAGAGATTACAACTGCGTCATTATGCGGAAACTAGACCCCTAGAGCATCTACCTCTGTAAAAGTTATGGGTTCTTCAGTTCTCCATCTCTTCACTAATTCCTCAGATCTGCTGGCCTCTCCTTGTCGAAGTTTCCTTGAGATCGTGTTGATGATGTCAAGAGGCGATCGATGTCCTTGTTGATCCTCCCCCCTTGGTGGCTCAGACTGCGGCAATGCCCTCGAGCGATCTTTCCATCCTTTAGGTCGTTGCTGCAGGAATTGACCTAGTCTACCTCGTCAGATAAGCTCCTCGATCTCATCTTAGAGTTGGAAACACTCCTCGGTGTCGTGACCGTGATCACGATGATAAAGGCAGAACTTGTTAGGATTGTGCTTGCTAGGGTGAGAACACATCCTTTCTGATCTCGATAGTTGCTTCCTGATTTCCATCAGCACTTGAATTTTTAGAGCATTAAGAGGGGCGTAGTTGTGAAATCATCATTGGGGAGAACCTGACCGCACCCTTCTGTTCGGGCTTTCCTACCTCCAAGCCCGAAGAGGAGTTTGGACTCGTTTGTGCTTAGAGAAAGTTCGGAAGCACGATCGAGCTTTACTCGACTTTTCTTCCTCGATGGGCCCATTCGGCTCATTGATTCACTACTTACCAAAGGCTTCATCATTCTTGACCTTGAAGACCTCTTTAGCTTGGGCGTAACCTTCAGCCCGAGATAGCATATCGGCGAAATTCCTAGGATACTTTTTTTTCAGGATGAACAGTAAATCATTCTTCTGAAGGCCATCCTTGAGTGCAGCCATGGCGATGGATTGATCCAGGTTTTGGACCTCCAATGTAGCTGCATTAAATCAGGTGATATAAGCCTGGATGGATTCTCCCTCCTTCTACTTGATGATCATCAAGGAATCCGAACCTCGGCACGGACGTCGACTGCTGATAAATTGAGCCATGAACTGATGGCTCATCTGATCAAAGAAAAAGATGGTATCCGACTTAAGTATCGAGTACTAATTTCTGGCAGCTCCCTTGAGGATGGACGGAAAAGCCCGGCACAAGATAGCATCTAGCACGCCATGGAGCAACATCATTATCCAGAAGGCCTTCAGATGGTCGATCGGATCGATGGTCCCATCGTAACTCTCAAATTGTGAGAGCTTGAAGTTCGGCAGGATAGATTTCTGCATAATCTCCTGAGAAAAAGGAGGGTCACTATAAATATTATTACTGTGTATGGGAGGAATATGACGGAGCTCTTCGATCCATCGGCTCATTTTCTGAAGTCTTTGATTGAGAAGATCTTCATGATCATTGATCTTCAGAGTTTTTTGGTGGGATGGGGGCAAAGGTTCCTTCGAGGTTGAATCATGATTCGTGCTATGGCTCTTCACCCTCTATTTTTCATTTTCGAAGGTCATCGATCGGCTAACCCAAATCGGCCATTCTTCGATCGGATCATGGGGCTCCAAAAAAGTTTGCTTTAGTCAAATTTGCATCAGAGCCTATTGATGTATGGCCTGCACTGCCTCCATGAGACTGCGAACTTATTGGACCAGTAAGTTGAACTGCTCCGCATCCACCATGGCTATAGGTGGAGCTTGAGTTACCAAAACTAGAGTAGAAATGGATGTATCTGGATGGGATCTAATTGTAGGGGCCATTGATCACTGGGTCGAAGCTTTTTTGGGAGATATTTTTTTCTAAGAAGAACTTTAGATCACTGCTGAGCACTTCTTTAAGATCAAGGAAATCTCAAGAATAGAGGGCCCTCCTTCTAGCGCTAATTCTGTTGGTATAGAATTTGGTTGATGTCAGATCAAGCTGGAGTCGAGAAAGATGAGGTCACCGTCAGTGACCTACAAAATAAAATTTCATCTGGAGTCGATGGTGGTGGCTCCGATAGGATCCTGCGATAGTCAAGTTAGCTCTTCTGACCAACAAAAATGGAGTGCTTAGAAAAGAGTTCGGTAGAGTTTTGAGAAGAAGAAGAGAGCTTAGAGAAAATGTATACGAAGGATTCTTTTTTATAGACGGAGTTTGTTGTAACTATTCTGACAAATGACAGTCGTAACCATTTTGATAAATGCCAGTCGTAATCATTTTAATAAATGATAATCGTACCTATCCTGATAAATGATAATTATAACCATTCAGTAGTGGGATCGCCTATAGGAATCCATCTGAAGGAATAGTCCAAAAGGAGTTTGGCTCTTGTAGGAATTCGATTGCTGGAGGAGTTCGGAAGGAGTTCGACTCCTGAAGAAATCTGATTACTGGAGTTCGAAAGGAGTCCGACTCCTGGAGGAATCCGACTGCTGAAAAAATTTGGAAGGAGTTTGGCTTTGGAGGAATCCAATTGTTGGAGGAGTTCAGAAGGAGTTCAGCTCCTGAAGGGATCCAACTATTGAAGGAGTCTGGAAGGAGTTCGGCTCATGAAGAAATTTGACTGCTGGAGGAGTTCAAAAGGAGTCCAATTCCTGGAGGAATCCGACTACTGGAGAAATTTGGAAGAAGTTTGGCTCCTAGAGGAATCCGATTGCTGGAGGAGTTCGAAAGAAGTTTAGCTCCTAGAGGAATCTAACTGCTGGAGGAGTCCGAAAGGAGTTCGGCTCATGAAGAAATTTGATTGCTGGAGGAGTTTGAAAGGAGTTCGGATCTTGGAGGAATCTGACTACTGAAGAAATCCAAAAGAAGTTCGGCTCTTGGAGAAATTCGACTACCAAAGAAATCCGAAAGGAGTTTGGCTCCTAGAGGAATCCGACTGCTGGAGAAATTTGAAAGGAGTTCGGCTCCTAGAGAAATCTGACTGCTGGAGAAATTCGAAAGGAGTTCGATTCTCGTAAAAGCCCAACTGAAGGAGGAATTTAGAAGGAGTTCGGCTTCCATAGAAGTCCGATCGAAGGAGAAATTTGGAAGGAGTTTGGCTCTCGTAGAAGCTGGACTAAAGAAGAAATCTGAAAGAAGTTCGGCTCCTGGAAGAATCCGACTGCTAGAGAAATTCGAAAGGAGTTTGGCTCCCATAGAAGCCCGACTAAAGAAAGAATCCACAAGGAGTTTGGTTCCCATAGAAGTCCGACTGAAGGAGAAATTCAGAAGGAGTTTGGCTCCCATAGAAGTCCAACTGAAGGAGAAATCTGGAAGGAGTTCGGCTTCCATAGAAACCTGATCGAAGGAGAAATTTGGAAGAAGTTTGGCTTCCATAGAAGTCCAACTGAAGGAGGAATCCGGAAGGAGTTCGACCACTGGAAAAGTTCAGCTGGGGCTCGGACGCTGAGGAGTTCGATTGGGTTCGGCAGTTGGAGGAGTTCGGACACTAAATGAGTTCGACCGCTAGAAGAGATCGGGTGGGATTCGATCGCTGGAGAGAGAATTTTTGATCGAAGCTCTTCCGTGATTATAAGCTGCATTAGGCTAAGCATCAAGCTAGACTTTGGCGGGAGTGGAATTTATCCCCAATAGACCAATTTGCTCCCACTGACTTCACCAAGTCAAGTCCTTCCACTGACTTCTCAAGTCATCAACAAGGACTAGGATCAATTTCAATCCATGGGCACCTAGATCAATCTCACTGAATAAAATCAGTTCCACTGATTTCTTTTGTGACATGGGTTAGAATCAATGAGCAACCAAATCAAAAAATGATTAACCATATTGGTCAGATAAGTGAGATCGATGGAAGGGTCTGCCAAGGCTTGCCTTAGACACCATCAGAAATAGCCAGGTAAGTGGGATACCAATTAAAAACCATCGGTCTAAGATGCCAGACTTATCTTAGATACCAATCAATTTATCAGTTTTGATTTGGTTTGCCTAAAGACTCAGGGCTCGACCACTAAGCTACAATCGATATCCATTTATTAGATGTATGAATTTTGATCAACTACAACTATTAAATTGATCTAAAGAAATGACCTAATCCTAATTAACTATTAATTAGGTTTGATCAATTTCTTAACTAAGTCCATATTTAATCTAACCTTAGGTCTAACCCAGTTAAAGATCTTATCAAAGCTGACCCATTACCCATTAACCCATGTTTTATGAAATTGTTTTTAAATCTTCAAATCTCAAACCTAAATTCTAAACAATCACTTAATTCTCAATTAAGTTCAAGCTCATGAGTTTTGGATTTATAGAACCTCAGAATTAATTTCTGATTTGATCATTTGAAACATTTTCAAATTGTAAATACTTTACTTTAAATCAAATTCAAATGATGGTTTTAGATCTGATTTACTTCAATATTTTGATCATGTCCTAGGGTTACAAATCTAGGATTTTATAGAAAATAAGTTTGCAATTTAAATTTTATAAAACTTATATATCATATATATGCAAACTAGATTAAAAAATGAAGCTACATATCAACATATGCAACATGAAGATCTAGATCAAAACATGAAACATATCACATGGATCTTATCTAAATGATCAAAATCAGATCATAAATTATTTAATATTAAATTTAAAATCTAAAAATAAATTATAAATTACTTTAGATCTTATTTAATATATTTATGATTTAGATTTCTCGAACAGCATATACTAGGACAATCTTTCCATTGTAAGGGATAAATCTTACAGCAGGACAACCTTATGGTAGTATATGCAATTTTGATATTATTTAGATCTAATCTAAATAATCTAAAATAGATCTAATATTTATTTAATTTTAAATTTAAATTAAAAAATTAAATCATAAATTTTTTTAGATCTAATCTAAATTATTTATGATTCAGATTCAGATCAGCACATACTAGGACAACCTTTTCATTGTAACCTTACAATAGGACAACCTTATAGCAGTATGTACAATCTTTAATTAATTTTAATTTTTAAATTTATTCTAAAATATATATATGAATATATTATAAAAGAACTTAGATGCTCCGATACCACTGTTGAGAAATATGCAGGATTTCATGCATAGATTTTAAAATTTTTTCAAAATTAAAGCAATAGAAGATAGATTAAATAATTTAATCTATAATATGCATGTAATCAAATTATAAAATCCTACATCAAGGATTTATAATATATCATAATATAAATATAAATATAAAATTAAATTAATCATAAGTGGTATTGATCATATCAATACCTAGATCTAGAATAATTCTAGATCTAATCCTAGATCATATCTAGATTACCAAAAGATCAGATCTCATACCTTTTCATGGATCGAAAACTCTGTGGTTAATTTTTATTATTGCTTTTGGAGTCATATACATGTCCAGCCTCTACAGATGATCCATACGAGTTTGTAACATAGATCAGAGGTTCGTCGAATAAAGATCCGCTCAAAGTGTTAGTTTCTCATGGATCCCTCCTGATGGTCAATCAAATATATATTCTTTGGATCTCTTGGACACTCCAAGAGATGAAGAATATGAGGAGAAATAAAGAAGAAATCTAAATTTTGGATCTTTCATAAATCAAAAAATAAAATCAAGAAAAAATAAATCCTAAGAGAAGATAAATCTTCTCTTTTAGGACATCAACGGTTGATATCCTAAAAACATCTCTATGCTATGACAAGAGAAGACCTTCTCCTTTAGGATTTTTTCTAAATTTTTAGATCTAAGTTTTCAAATTTTATTCATATAAAATTTTCATAAGAAATTGGAGAAGAATGATTCTCAAAGAAATCTTAAGAGAAGATGTTCTTCTCTTCTTCTTCTCTCATCAGAACATGATCAAATCATATCCAAAAAAAATATCATACCCCAACAACTTGGAGCACTTATCCCCATATCCTATTCCTCTCTCTCTCAAATTTTTATTATATAAAAATCATAAAAAATAAATAAAAAAAATACATAAAAGAAAAATAAAGAGAAGACAATCTTCTCTTACCTTGTCTCTTCAAGGCACCAACTTTTGATATCTTAATTGAAGGCTCTTTTTCAAGAATCTTGGCATCCCAAAACCACCATGCCTTATCCTCCTTTTCCTCTAGTTTTTTATGAATTTTTTGAGATTTATCACATCCTCAAACCATCTCATAGAAGGTGCCCCAACAATATAAGGATGACTAGGTCAAACCTAGTCTTTTATGGACTCCTATGGGGCATCCAACTCTTGGACCCCCTTCCTTGATTTTAGGCATGAGAACTAAAAAACCAATGCACGAAAACCTAGGGAGAAGGGTGGAGAAAAGGTTGGGTGGCATGGAGAAAAAATCCAAAAGAAAGAGGGAAGAAGTTTTGGTCGAAAGAGACTCTATCAAATAAGAAACTAATCCTAAGCACTTTCTAGTTTTGACCAAGTCAAAATAAATTCCTAAACTAATGAGAAGTGAGGTGTGGAGACTCTTTCTTAGGCATGGAAATTCAAGTAAAACATCAAAAATAAAAGATGTGGGTGTGGGCTTTTAGGCACAAGAGAAAGAGAGAGAGTCCCAGTCCAATTGGGACTCCTCTTGTTTGACTAGGTCAAAATAGGTTTAAACCTAATTTAAATCCTATTTAAACTAGATTAAATATAACCTAATTAAGAATGATTCTAGTCCAACTAGGAGACCAATTAAATCAGATTAAATCAAGATTTAAATTCTAAATCAATTAGGTGCACCCAAGTCCTAGTCAAATAAGGAATTATTCTTTCTTCCAATTAGCTTATCCAATAAACCACCTAGACTTAATCTAATTAAGTCCAAATCTATTCTAATTGAATCTAATTTAATTAAACTTGATCTCAGCATGATTGCTCAATCAAATTAAGCCAATTAGCAATCCAATTGCTTATCGATCCTCTTACAACACTTGCATTAGGTCAAACATTAATCGTATTGATGGATTGACCTTAGAACAATTTTCAATATTAGTTAACCATCTGATCAGATTACAAGCTCTAATGTGTATGATCCCATAGGTTCGAACCTAAGCTGGTAGCACAGAAATCAATTTTTGTACCAATCGAAGTTACCATCTAGCAATGGTTTCCGATGTCCGGATAGATCGAATATATGCAAAGCAACATTCTTAGAACCCTAGTCCATGGTTACCGTATAATTCATTTCTATGACCAATAATGCTTAAAATGACTTCGAGTATGCTTTCAAATATTTATACAAGTCATCTCTATTGTATCTTAAAATTTTACAAATTCTGTGACACCTCATGAGGATTATCCAGGCCTAGATTTTGCTAAATTAAAATACAGTGAGTCATTCTCTTCTTAAAGTTAATCAAAAGTGGTCAATCCCATCTTGACTCATACACTGATTTCATAAGTACTTGACTATATCCAAAAATCTTTCAAATTTATATTAGAAATACAGGCAGTCCGACATCAAAGTATAGTAAATTGCTAGCAAGTCATCGTGATGATCTCAGATCGGAGGAACACTTGTATCCATTAACCTTAACTAGCTACTTTTAATAGTAGAGTACTATATTGATCACGTTTAGTACAGATATACTCCGACATCTCATCTGAAAGCCATACCAGTATCTCCACTTTACTTGGTTACGAGGACAACCAATGCATATGGCATACAGCAATCTACACTCGATAAGTTATCATCCTTATTAATAACTTATCATTTGATCATGAATAATTTAAGAATCATTTAATAAATTCTTCTTTATCGATTGATTATGATTCTAAGGACTTCATCATAATTTAAGAGTTCATTTAAGGAAGATAGAACTTTGATGATGAATCAGCTAAATAACTATTACTATTAGATAATTTATATACTAATTCAAATTATCTACCATTTAGATGATTGGCTTTAAGACATATTTTTCAACATAGATAGCGGTGCCACAACTCATGTTGTTATTTTCTTATAGGGATTCATAAACAAAAGAAAATCAAGCCTAAAAGAGATCAAGTTGAAAGTAGAAAATGATCTTGAAGTTGAAGTTGAATGCATAGGACTTGTCAAGTTGTCTTTAGAGTCTGGTTTAAAATTTTTTTTAGAAAATATCTTTTATGTATCTTTTTTTAGAAGGAATTTAATTTCTATTTTATCTTTGGATAAGATTGATTTTGATTTTGATTTTTATGATAAAAAAATTAATTTGATATTTAATTCTCAAATTATTGGTTATGGCATTTTAAGTGATGAATTATATAAATTATTTTTATCTTATGATAATTCCTATGCTTCTTTAAATATTGAGAATGTGATTGCAAAATATTCTAGAATCAAAAAAAAGATCCTCTATATTGTAGTACAAATGCTTAGGATACATATCTAAGAAAAGAATCAATAGACTAATTAAGAATGATATCTTGTCAACTTTGAATTTTGGAAACATGAAGACTTGCATTAATTGTATTAGGGATAAATTGACTAAAACTAAAAAGAAATGAGCAACTCGTAGTTCTGGCTTTCTAAAAATAATTCACACTAATATTAGTGGACCTTATCCTCTATAATCTATGGCAATAAATACTTCATCATATTTATTGATGATTTTTCTCAATATGGTTATCTTTATTTGATTAAAGAAAAGTCTGATATTTTTGAAAAATTTAAAATCTTTAAAATAGAAGTTGAAAGATAATTGAAAAAGATCATCAAGATTGTGAGATCTGATCGTGGAGGTGAGTATTATGGTAAACATAATATAGTAGGACAGCATATGGATCTATTTGCTAAATACTTACAAGATTATGGGATTGTAGTCTAATATACTATGCCTGATAGTCCTGAGCAGAATGGTGTAGTTGAAAAACGTAATCACACCCTTAAAAATAAGATGAGAAGCATGATGAGAAGGTCAAACTTGCTAGAATATCTATGAGGTGAGGCTATTAAAATTGTCTTGTATATTCTTAATAGGGTTTCTAGTAAATCTGTACCTAAAATATCTTTTGAAATATGGACTGGTAGAAAATCTAGTCTAAATTATTTTTGGATTTGGGGTTGCTCTACAGAAGTGAGAATATATAATCCTATAGAGAAAAAGATTGACCCTAGAATCAATCGTTGCTATTTCATTAGATATTCAGAACATGCTAAAGGATACAGATTCCATAGTCCTAGAAGAGGTAATAGAATTGTAGAGTCACATACTGCAAAATTTTTAGAACTTGATGTGGTTGATATAGAATCTTTCTGAGATATTGATGTTGATGATAATCAGACAGAGACTATCTTCATTCCTATGACTGTACCATATAAAAATATAGTTTTCACACCTATTGATAAAATGGGCATTCAGGTTTCTAATCCTCCTGCTCCTATTTTGAATCCTCAACCTATTCAGCCTGATGATAAGGTGACATTAAAAAAATTTATCCGATAAAGAAGACCTATCATTCCTGATGATTTTTATGTCTATCTTAGAGAAAGTGATTATAATATTGGACATGTAGTTGACCTAGTGACATATTATGATGCTGTGACTTATCCTCAGTCTGACTTATGGATAAATGCTATGAAGAAAGAAATATAGTCTATGGATAATAATAATGTATGGGAGTTTTTTGAGCCTACTGAACATAGCAAATATATTGGATGTAAGTGGGTATATAAGACTAAGAAAGATTCTAAAGAAAGAATTAAGCGATTCAAGGCTAGATTGGTAGCTAAAGAATTTACTCAGAAAGAAGGAGTTGATTATACTAAAACCTTCTCTCCAATATCTATAAAAAAAGTTTTTAGAATTATCATGTCTTTAGTAGCTCATTATGACTTAGAGCTTCATCAGATGGACATAAAAACTGCTTTTTTGAATGATAATCTCAATGAAGAGGTATACATGAAACAGCCTGAGGATTTTCAGAAAAGTAGGAGAGAACATTTAGTCTACAAATTGAAAAAGTCCATTTATGGCTTGAAACAAGTATCCAGATAATGGTATTTAAAATTTGATGAGATAGTAGCCTCTCTTGATTTTGAAAAAAATAAGGTTGATCAGTGCATCTATCTCAAAATCTATGGGAGCAAGTTTATTTTTCTTGCCCTATATATTGATGATATCTTACTTGCCAGTAGTGATTATGGTTTGCTCAATGAGACCAAATAAATGTTATCTAAGACTTTTAATATGAAAGATCTTAGAGAAGCAACTTTTGTCCTAGGTATTGAAATTCACAGGATAGATCACGTCATCTATTGGGTATGTCACGGAAGACATACATTAACAGAGTTCTCAAAAGATATAATATGTAGAATTGCAAATCTTGTGATATGCCTATTGCTAAAGGTGATAAGTTTAGTAAAGATCAATGCCCCAAGAATGAGCTTGAGAAAGATTAGATGAAGAATATCTCTTATGCTAGTGTTATAGGGAGTCTAATGTATGCTCAGATTTGTACCAGACCTGACATTGCCTTCGTAGTGGAAGTTCTTGGTAGATATCTATCAAATCCAGATCTTCAACATTGGATTGCAGCAAAAAGAGTAATGAGATATTTACAGAAAACTAAGAACTATATACTTGTATATAAAAGAACTGATGAACTATAGTTATTGGGGTATTCAGATTCAGATCTTGTCGAATGTTCTGATGATTTAAAATAAACATCAAGATATATTTTTATGTTAGTCGAAGGTGCAATATCTTGAAGGAGTGTTAAGCAAATCATGATAGCTTTTTCTACTATGCAAGTTAAGTTTATTGCCTGTTATGGAGCTGCTACTCAAGTTGTTTGGCTGAGAAACTTTATTATAGAAATTTAGATTGTTAATTTTGTCTTCTGATCATTGATAATTTATTGTGATAATAGTGCTATTGTATTCTTTACAAAGAATAATAAATCCTCCAATGGATCTAAACATTTAGAGCTGAAGTACCTGATAGTAAGAGATTTTATAAAGAAAAGAGACATAACTATTGAGTACATAGATACAGAGTCAATGTTAGCAGATCCCCTGACTAAAGGATTGGCCCATATACTTTATAAGATATGTTGAAGATATGGGCATACTGAGTTCTTTTGATGTACTTGGTTAGTGGGAGTGACTTTGTATTTATGTTTTATTATTGTTTTATTGTTATGGACTCTTTACATCTTATGCATTTTTTATATACATTGTTGGCATGATAAATTAATGGTTATTTATTTTTAATTCTTTTATTTATGTATACATATTTATTTTAGTACACTTGGAGATATCTCTTGTTTATGTATCTATTATATGAAATCTGAGATCAGGCGTCAAGTCTCAAATATGTTGTGCTATCTCGTCATTGACACCATATTGAGTATGTGAGGCAGAATGGCTTATTGTTAAAGCCATTAGAATTTTTCCTACTTATTTTGTACTTAAGCATATTGAAGAGAAATTGGAGGACTGACAATGAAAATAGCATATATTTGGATTACTTTTGGATGCTATTTTCTTGTTATACTACCATACCAAGACTTATATCGATAATATTAGTTATATTTATAACCATGGATAGATCTTGTGTCAGATAAAGAATACAATGACTCCTATGATTCAGCATGATTAATACTATTGGATCGAGTCAATTTTAAAGTGCTATTTATGGATCATATGTTTTTCAAAATCATGGCCATGTACTATATTTTCTATTATTCAACCCGAGAGTCATTTTTTAAAAAAAAATATTTTCAAAATTCTAAAATCTTAATTAATGTTGTCCAAGTGGAAGAACATGAGGATTTTCTTAATTGTGGGCTATCATTAATTAATTATTTTATTAAAACTAGGCTGATTATGTGATTCGGATTGGAAGACACGTATGTAAGCCCAACATTGTTTGTGATCCTTTTGTTTTGGGCTAGGTGCACCTTATTTTTGAGTTGGTGTAGTTAGGACGGCTTAGTGTAGGCTTTAGTTCGACATGAGCCCATGATGGATGGGCCTGTTAGGAATTTATTTTGTTTGGCTAGGTCCTCTCTCCACTTTCTATAAATACCGTGAAACTAGTTCTCTGACTTGTCCCATCGAATAGCCGTCTGTTGAGAAGAAGCTGATGGAGAAGGATCTGATTCCGATGTTCGTCTGAGCATCTACTACCATCATTTTTCATAAATCAATAATAAATATAGGTATGCATCTGTCTTTTATATTCTAATCATCTGCATTAATTCATAAGAATTATTTGCATGCCACGCTGCCATGCAAATCGACTAAACTCTCGCCGTGCCCTAGCCATGGTGCCGTGCTGACTGATCGATGCCACCCTCGCCATGCTGCCTTGCCACTCTGCTATACCGCCTTGCCATGCCACCGTGTTGCCTCACCACGAGTTGGTGATTTGGTGGAGCTTTTCAAGGTAAAGAATTTTGTTTTTCTTAACCCTCGCCACAGTGAATCTTTGTATCTCCTGAATTTTGTTTTTCCTAGTCTCAGCCTAACCATCCAAACAAAAAACAAGTAACCAATGAAAGCTTAGGTCCTTCGGCCTGATGCTTGACGAAGATGTTCCCTAAATGCTCAGGTGATGTAAACTAGTTTCAATTTTTCATTTCAGCCATAATTATTAAAACCTAGGTTGCCCGGTTGTTGACGCCCTGTTGTTTACTCTCTCAGCCATAACTATTAAATCCCAAGCTGCCTGTCAAATGGCCGGTTTCAGGTGATATAAATTGGTTTCAATTACTTGCAGCAAAACAAATTTAGTTTTGGAGCCAATGAGTTTTAGATCAAAATTTTAGAGTCTATGAGTATCAAACTAAATAATAGTAATAAATAACTAAAAAAATCCTGTTTAGGTAGCCCAAATTAACAATCTCATTTAAATGTGAAATGTGTTGGCCAAAATTTTAAAACTTCAAGCAAGGCAGTAGATATTCAAACTTTCAGATAAAGTGGTTCATAATCAAAATGCAGAACATGTAATAATTAGAACATAAAAATCAAAAGCATTTGCTGCCTTACAAATTTTTTATTAAATGTCACAGGTATGTGGCAATGAGACAATGCCCACATTTCCAAGAATAAAAATATCCATTTCTTTGAATTATGTGATAAATGCATTTGTCCCGAGTTTATCTCAAATTTACAAAAGTAGCAAGCTTTTAGGGATTTTTGGTGACTTTTGTAAGTTTTTGTTTTTTTTTTTTTGGATTTTCAGGAATTGTACCATTCTTCTAATTTTGACATATAATAATGCCCTCTTAATTGAGATGCCTCAAATACTTTTAGAAAATTTTTATTAATTAATTTTATAATCTCCAAGCAGTCAACAATCAGAAACTTCTCCTTGATTTTGCTGAAATATACTGAAACCAAATTCTCTAAATACTTAGGAATTGGTTTACAGTTGTTTCAAAGATGTTCATGATAGATGTTCCAATCACGGGGCATCTGTATTCTCAGTCTTGAGATCTTTGTCATTTTGTTTCTCCTCGTAGAGATGGTCGCTTCCTCAACCCAGAGAGCTTTGTCACTATTTTCTTGTCTGGCAAGGACGAGGGTCCAGTGATAGTTCTTTAGGTGCTTGTGTGGTGCACTACTTCTGAAGGAGAGAAGGAGAGAGTCAAGCTGCCCCTCAAGGGTGATGGTCAGGGTTGCATCCCTTGCCTTCAAAGCTTTCTCATCTGTGGGATGCTTTGATGCTAACCTAACTATTTTTTCAAGGTATCTATCATACACCCATGTTATTGGAGGGCTTCTTAGTCCGAGGTTGTGCAGAATTGGATTCTGAGAGAACATAGATTCAACCTCGGTGGGAAGACCTTCATCACTTCTAGCTTGCGATTCTCCTCAATCCCGGCATTGGTTATGGCTTCCAAAGCTTCGGTGCTGCGGAGAAACAGGCATCAAGTGAGTGCAATTTCAACATCAACAGGCTTGCCGATTGTGCTTTTCTATTTTTGAAGTGGAGAGGACAGTATTGAGGGTCCTAATTTTGTAGGGCCTATTGT
Source organism: Cocos nucifera (assembly GCA_006176705.1). Taxonomy (NCBI): domain Eukaryota; kingdom Viridiplantae; phylum Streptophyta; class Magnoliopsida; order Arecales; family Arecaceae; genus Cocos; species Cocos nucifera. Next base: position 222,151 of record QRFJ01001742.1, read on the forward strand.
AATTTTGGTGTAGAATTTTCTGCTTTTCTTTTCATTGTTTCTTATAAAAGCAATAATAATGTTATTGCTCTTGTAAAAAAAATTTTCAATAAAGAGTTACTATCTTTTCTTTCATGATGAATTCTAACTTTTATGGAATTATTCTAGGTTAATTGATATCTTGATCATAGAAATTTTGTTGCTCCAATCTATGGAACCTTTTGGGTTGATATCCCGATCACAAGGATTTCATTGCTCCGATCGGTGGAATCTTTTAGGTTGATATCCCGATCATAGGGATTTCGTTGCTCCAATTTGAGGAGTCTTTTGTCTTGAAGCGAATTTGATCTGAGGAATCCGCTAGTCTCTGGTTCCGATCAAAGAAACTTTATCTCAAAGCAATTATGATCTGAGAAATTTACTGACCTATGGTCCCGATCGAAGGAACTTTATCTCAAAGTGATTTCGATCTAAGAAATTTGTTGATTCATGGTTTTGATCAAAGAAATTTTATCTCAAAGTGATTTCGATTTGAGGAATTCGTTGATCTGTGGTCTCGATCAAAGAAACATTATCTCAAAGCGATTTCGAACCAATTTTTTTTTGTCATGCAATTGATGATTTTAAAAAATGAATTTGGAGATTTATTCATTTGTATTATTGATAATACATACAGAGGTCGGTCAAATTCCAAGGCCTTGGGAGTAGAGTTCCATTCAACTGCTTTAGATGGTATGTTCCTGAGTGTATCACCTCATCAACTTGGTAGGGATCTTCCCAATTAGGTGTAATTTTTTCTTGCTTTGTAGGTTTCGAGACTTCAGTTTGCTAGAGGACGAGGTCGCCAGCTCAGAACTTTTTAGCTTTGACACGGGTGTTGTAATACTTTGCCATCTTTTGGCAATAGGCTGCCATCCTCATTGCTGCACGCTCTCTGCTTTCCTCGATCAGATCAAGGTTAGCCCTAAGCCAGATAGAGTTGGTATCTTCATCATATTCCTTGACTCTAAGAGAAGAAAGTCCGAATTCTACAGGTATGACAGTCTTGGTTCCAAATGCCAGATTAAAGGACGTTTCTCCAGTGAAGATTCTTTGGGTGGTTTAATAGGACCAGAGAATGCGATAAATCTCCTCTATCCATGACCTTCCTATTCAATCTAGTCTGGTTTTAAGGCCTTGCAGGAGAGTTCTATTAGTGACTTCGACCTCTCCATCTGCTTATGGGTGGCCCACTAAAGTAAAGCATTATTCTATCTCGTGGTCTTCGTAGAATTCATGGAGTTTAGCACTGCTGAACTGTCTGTCGTTGTTTGAAATCAATACTTTGGAAAGCCCGTATTGGCAACTGATCGACTTTCATATAAAATCCTTGACCTTCATTTCAGTAATGTGGGCCAAAGGCTCGACTTCTATCCACTTTATGAAATAATCGATGGCCACCAGAAGAAACTTTCGTTGGCCCAAGGCTCGAGGAAATGGACCCAAGATATCCATTCCCCATTGGGCAAATGGCCAAGGTGCTTCAATTAGGATCAGAAGTGCTGTCAATTGATGCTGGATCTTATCATTCCATTGACATTGGTCGCACTTTCTAATGAGATCTTGTGCATTTTGTTGCATTGTTGGCCAATAGTAGCCTTGACAAAGGATTTTATAGGATAGGGACCTATCCCCCAAGTGGCTTCCATAGATTTCCTCATGAACCTCCCATAAGGCGTAGTCCACCTTTGACTGGCACAGGCATTTTAAAAGTGAAAGGCAGAAGGACCGCCCATATAAGTCATTGCCCAACAGCACATACCTTGCAGTCTTATTTCTAATCTTTTAAGCTTCTTTTCGATCAGGTGGCATTTCGTCTGATCTTATATATTTTAAAAGCGGATCTATCCAACTTGGCTCCTCATCGATTTGCTGGATGGCAACAGGCTCGTCTAGGCTCAGGGTTCTTAGGACCTCAAAGTAAATTTCTTTCTTCAGGTCGGCGAGTAACAATGACGCTAGTTTTGATAGGGCATCCGCTCTGGAATTATGAGCCCTTGGGACCTATCGAATATCAAAATATTGGAAGGATGAGGTTAGGTTTTTTACCTTTAGGAGGTATTTTTTCATATTCTCCTCTCTTGCTTCGTACTCGCCTTTGATTTGTTCAACCACCAATTGTAAGTCGCTGAAAACCTTTAGACGCTGGGCTCTAGCTTCTTTGACAATCTTTAGCCCAACAATTAGAGCCTCATACTCTGCCTCATTATTGGTGGCTGGAAATTTGAAGCGCAGGACATATGCTTTCACCTCTTTTTCAAGTCTGGACAAAATGAGCCTGGCTCCTGATCCTGATGAGTTAGATGAGTCGTCGACATGTAAGTCCCATAATTCTTTAGGATATGATCCCAAATTTTCATCACTTTTTGAGCTTGCGGGATCCTCCGACCTTTCTCTGACATTTTCTTCTAAATTCTGCCATTCTGGGATAGTGCATTCAAAGATGAAATCGACTAAGATCTGGACTTTGATGGAAGGCCTCGGCTGACAGTGTATATCTAATTCCAAGAGATCCAGAGAGCAATCTGACCCGAGGTATTTGGATGGTAAAGCACCACTTTAATTGGTTGATCCATGAGTAGTACTATGGTGTGGGCTTAGAAATATAGTCAAGTTTTCTTGCTGTGATGACCAGTGCAAAGATCAATTTTTTTAATTTAGTATACCTAGTTTTTGCATCATGAAGGACCTTGCTGGTGTAATAAATTGGCTTTTATAATCATCGTTTTTCTCAAATGAGGACTATGCTGATAGCCGCTGAAGAAATAGCCAGGTATAAGAGGAGCTCTTCGCCCAATCAAGGTTGGTGAGCAAGGGTGGAGAGCTGAGATATTTTTTTAGTTCTTCGAAGGCTTCTTGGCATTTTGAGGTCCATTGAAAGTTCTTCAGCTCCTGAGGATCTAAAAAAAAGAAGGCACCTCTCAGTCGACCTGGAGATAAAATAGTTAAGAGAGGCTAATTTATCAGTTAGACATTGTACCTCTTTAACTATTTTGGATGGAGTCAATTTTTGGATTGCTTTAATTTTTTTAGGATTTGCCTCGATACCTCTGTAGAAAATCATGAAGCCAAGAAATTTCTCGGTGGTGTCCAAAAAGCACACCTTGTAGGGTTTAGTTTCCTCTGATATTGGTAAAGAGTATTGAAGATCTCTTGGAGGTCTGCGACATGGTCTGGAGTTACACGATTTTTTACTAGTATGTCATCAACGTACGCCTTCATATTCCTACCAATCTGATCTTTGAAGATTTTATTTATCAATCTTTGGTATGTGGCTCTAGCATTTTTCAAGCTAAAGAACATCATCCTGTAACACAACAGTCCTTGGTCAGTTATAATGGCTATTTTCTCTTCATCTTTACGAGCCATCTAGGAGTGTTATAAGATAGGAAATGAATGAAATCTTTCACAAAAAAATTGGCATTGACAACATGTGATATGGCATCTCGATTGTTTAAAATTGGAGGAAATGATCAATTTCTTCGTACTTTAGGTGCTGGCATGGTCCGCTAATGTTCTTTGTCAATATTTGCTGCCATTTAATTTTTTTCTTGCAGCTGCCTTCATACTTTGTGCCCCTTTTTTATTCATTGGCAAACCTTTGTATTTCCATGTTACATAATACCTATATATTGTAGTTTTTATCATCTGGTGTTTCTATTTATAAAGATTCCTTGCTGTTTATTCCTCGTGGCATTCCTCCATCATGCATATGTCCCATTTTTCTCTGTGTTTCCATAGTCATATTCATGCCATGTGCTATATGGTTTTTGGCTGTTCCTTTTAGACTAGCCATGATATTTTTCAGTTCATTATCACATCACTAGAATATAAACAATTAGCCTAATCATCAAGTATTGGATGTAATATTCTGTGCGGTTATTTAACTTCTCCATAGAATCAGAGGCTTTGATGTAGACATTATTGATGGGGTGTATGTGAGTTTCTGAATAAATTAAGAGAATCATGCAAGTTGAGTAGTGTTAGTGCTTTTGAATTTCTTTGAGCCGGTGTATTCAAAAGAATAACTTCTATTTAATGTATAATTGTCAAGAATCTATAATCTAATAAAATATACACATTTTTTGCTTGTGGATACATAATAATCTAATTCTGACATTGGAATATAAAATTTTTGTCCTTCCACCAATAAGAGAGTTGAGTAGCTTTTTTTTAAATACGTTTTTAAATCAAAGAAAAGGGTTAGGAATTATCTTTCATGAAGGATATACTCTGCTAATGATATTTTCTTGTAAAGTTGGTATGCTAGAAATTTTGATTTTGGAATTTGCTGTTTGGAACTGGTATGATATATGTTCTAAAAAAATGGGTATTTGAAGGCTGATGTAATGTTCATGACTAGTCATCAAATTTGCAGCATCTTTTGTGAATTCTTGACTACATGGTGATATGTTAGCCATTGTTGTTAAGACATATATGCGGGGCAATTGTTGTTGCATTTGCTTTTCATTTTGATAAAATGGCATTTGATGGGTTAAGGTTTCGGCTTGCTGTTATGGATTTAGTGTAGTTTGTTCTTATGAGCCTGTTGTTTGTGACTCTTGGAGGATACTTATGTGAGAAGAATTTGTAGTTGAATCAAAATGTCTGAATTGCTTAAGCAATTGATTCTTTTTGTTTTTCTTAAGGTGCTGTTTGGTGATCCAAATAGGATCACTATGGTATCTTAGATCATTGGTGATCTGCGTCCCAAAGTAATTTGATCCGTAATGATCTAAGATTTTTCATGCTTGGTATGTTATGTTCCAATGATTAAAGATCTTCATAAATCCATGAATAACGCATTTGGTATTTCGTAGGAATCCAAGAGTATTAACCATAAACTTACCAAAACTATCTTGATATGTTCCATAAATATATATGTATTAATCATATTAAAATATATTAAAATATATTATTAATATATTTGGTAATATTATAAGTTATTAATATATTCCACAAAATATATTGTTAATCTTATAAAAATATACTAATTGTTATTATAGAATTATTATTTTCATTATACTTGTAATATAATATTATTTTAATGCTAATATTTATTTTGATTAGGAAAATAAGGCATATAGAAGTAATATGTTACATAATTTTATAATATAAATACAAAATGCAGTAATATATTTCCATTATAATTAAGAAATATAACCGAATAATAATATGACAGTAATATGATTACTAATATATTATATATCATATATGTTATATAATGCCAAAATAATATGATGTATGGTATTGATATAATATATATACCAATTTTTCATGTTGTATCGTGGGGTATTTTTGTCCCAAATGTCAGCCTAAGATCACCATCCTAAGATGATCTTGAATGCTTATCATCAAGGATGGGTTCTCATCACCGGCTTGGGAGGTGATTGAGAAGTTTGTGTGATGGGATGACTGCCACATAGGATCATTATTGTGCAACTTAACTCGGTGATCATGCCACCTCCACATCTATCATCCTTGGTCTTGCGATGATGACCCAATACCAATGAATCCCTAAATGAATTGTCATGTTCAAGCTCCGTGTTACCATAGCCTTTGGGGACATGATATATATTGTAATATTTGGACATTACTTTGAGATGATTTAAGTTGTGCCACGTGGAATTAAAATACAGCCGATTCGCCTCGCCTCGCACCATTCCGGCACGGACTGAGCGTGGAAGAAAGGAAGGAAGTGGGTTTAGTATCCGCATGAGTTGAATGTGAAGCAAGGAGGAGTGCTAACCCATCTCACCCATGTACCTGTTTCTACGATGCCAAGCTTGTTCCAAGCGTCAATTCCCTCATTAATTTAATTAAGAAAAAATGTTTCTTTTAAAATAATAAAACTAGTTTAAACCCACGTTGACGGATTGAAATACCATCGAAATTTAAAATTTTAATAATAAATATTTAAATAATATTTTTAATTTTAATATTTATTTATTTATTTATATATATTATATTATATTTTATAAGATAATATTTCATTTTAGATTTTCTCCTATTTCATACCTCTACGCGCACCATACCGTTGCACCCTCTATCCCCCACCATGGCTCTTCTTTTCTCCAAAATGCCAACCCATCAACCCCCCTCTCTACTTTTCTTCTCATACCTTCTCCATGCCTTTATGATCTCCTATCCCCTGCAGCGCACCATCGCTTTCATCCTTATCTGACAAAACGTCGATCCCGATCTTACCCCACGTCTCTGTCGATACCCCACCCCTGACACCACAACTAAAAGAAGAAAAAAGAAACTATCTTTTTTATAAAATAATATTTTTATTATTTTTCTTCTTTCTTTCTATCTCATACCTTCTCGCGCTCATCTATGCCGCGCCACCATGGCTCCCTTCTCTGCCTCGACAAAACACCGACCTTATCGCAACTCTATCCTTCACTTTCTTCTCCATACCTTCTCTAAACCTTCGAGAGGCTATAAATACAAAAAATTGACTTTCAAATCGATGAAGTACCTCTCGATTTGCAGTATATCTATTAATTTTAAGCTGATCCCACCAATGGATCGATCAATATCTCAAATATTAATTTTTAAAAAAAATAAAAATATTATTTTTAGAAAATGAAATTAGTATGTTATTATATTTAAAATAAAAAAAATTATGCTATCTTTTTAAAAATAATAATAAATTAGTATCTTTAAATTATTATTACATTTATAATTTATTTTTTAAAAATAATAATTTTTAAATATTTACTCTATTTCTTTTCTAATTTTATTCTTTAATATATATTTTAATTTTTAAATTCATTTATTATTATTTTAAGAATAATATTAAATTATTATAAATAATAAAAATAATAATCCTATGATACAACTAAAAATCATCTGAGATGCTTGAGTAGCAACACCACAATACTCCATTATTTATTATTAAAGATAAAAAATATATTATTTTAAAAAATTAAATAGTTATGTTTTATTTTATAAAATTTAAAATATATGCTAAATTTTAAATTAATAATAAATAGTAATTTTTAAAAAATAATATATACTATTTGTAGGAATATATCATTTTAAAATAATAATAAATTAATATTTTTTAAAAAATTATTACTTTTAGAATATTTTATTTTAAAAAATAATAATTTTTTAAAAATTTTTATCTCTAGTCCCTTTCACTTTTATTTTAAAAATAATAATAATTTTTAAAATATTCTTTATCTTTTAATTTCTTTTCTATTTTTTATTTTAAAATATGATTTATTATTATTTAAAATAATATAAATTATTATAAATAAATATAAAATAACAATCCAACATGATAAACTAAAATCATCAGATGCAGAGACTGTCAACACCACAATACTCCACATAGTATTATTTTATATATATAATAGATTAACATTTTTTAAATAATAATATATATTATATTTTAAAAAATATTCCATCTCTTATCCCTCCTCCTATGTCTTATTTTTAAAATATTATTTTTTTAATTTCTTTTAAAATATTTATTATTATTTTTAAAATAATATTTTGATTCCACATGATACAACTTAAAATCATCAGACCTGAAGAGCAATACCATAATTAATCCATAAATATTGTTTAAAAAAAATTATTTTTATCTATTATTTTCTCTCCCTACTTGTATTTTTTAAAATATTATTTTAATTTTTTAAATACTACTATTATTATTTTAAAACTAAT